>DWAO01000284.1:0-28350 GCA_018230605.1 Heliconius congener
TTCCCTCTGCCTACCCTGCTGTGTGCGGGATACAGCGTGAAGCTGATTTTTATTACATTTTGATTGAATAAAATTAATATTAATGTATTCCATAACAGAAAAGTAAAATTACAGGGCACGGAACAATACGCAAATTTTCGAGACAATAATAATATATTATAATAAAATAATAATATGCTTTTTTTTCATTTTCAGGTCCACGTTGTCATGGAACGACACGTTTCAGACCGAAACCAAAAGGACAGCTGACGACTCAACGAAACGACTAAACTACTACAGCATATATTTAAAATTTTACAGTAGAAGTTAGACTTTTGTAGAAAATGTATAATTGTTTTAATGTAGTGGCCTCTTGGGAACTGTCTAAAAGGCGCGAGTTCAAATCCCACTGCTTTAAGATTATATATCTTCTAAACCAGTATTTTTCTTTCCTAAGTGTGGAATAACACTTTAAAAATGTTAAAAAATAGTAGAAGTAATTTTTTTTATTAATCTTAGCTCAACTATCAAATATATTTTGATCTCTTTACGATTAATTATTTTTTTTATTTATCATTAAAGCCATATTACTATTTAATTTTGATGTTAGTTTGAAGTAATTTGTTAATTACAAAGTTAGAACGGCCTTTAGATTTTTTATTATTATATTTAAAATTTAAAAGTATACGCAAATGAAGTTGTATACAATCATATTTTAAATATATCTATTTAGATATTTAAATTATCTCTATATAAAAATCGATTTGAAATCTAGAGGCTCTTTTAGTTTTGTAGTTATTTCTTGTAAAATTCTTAACCTTTAAGATGCTATTGGACCTTAAAATGTAAAGTAATTTAATCTCGATTCTTAATAAAATAAATTGATTACCGCAGTAATATTTAATTACGGATTGGGACGAACTTCAATAGGTTTCGTCGTATATGGTAATTATAATTACTTGTATTTTCGATATAAAATTTATATTTCACGAAATAAAAACCAAAAAATCGAGGTGCCTTATTAAGTAATAAACGCTTTATGCACGTTCTATTTTCGTCGAAATGTGTAATCGTAATCTAAGATAAAAGTCACAATTTAGTGGTATTTTTTCATTAAGTTTAGACGACTAAATATTGTTTCTGTAATATGCATTTATATTGTTTATTCATTTACTTAGTTGTGTGAAGTCAGTTTTAGTCATACACGTACGTATGTAGTTGAGGCTATTTCTAGAAAATTATGTAAAAAAAATCTATTTTTTTTATACTTTTTAGATAATATTTTTAATTTGGTTTAATATTTTTTTCTTCTACATCCTGAAAAACTGTAATAACACGTTATTCGGTGTTCTTTTGACTGCAAAATAATTATGCTTGTGTTTATGCTATTTATTCGATTACGATTCGGGAAAAAGAAAATATTTTGATTCCCTCGCTCTGGTAACGAAGCAAAGCACAGCATTCAGTCCCACCTATCGACACACAATGCCTCGAGAATCCTGCAGATTTTTGAGAACGGAAGTGTGTTAATGAGAATGGAGCCTTAACACTAGGTTAACAGGTTCCCTCTGGCTACACTATCATGGAATACAGGTGAATGCCACAAATACGAAGAATTATACCATTTAAACAGCCATAATTTAACACACTACACCACAGTCTTGTGTTCGACAAATAATAACTGGTCTACTATATTTTAATGAATAAAAGTATTGTCTAAAACTGACTATAGATTATTGTATAATTATACTTTCCTCTTAAGTAAGTCTAAAATGATAGATTACTTGGAGTTTCAATATAAAATCTGATAGCTATATTGAATCTTCGATTTATTTATCGTGTATTTTTATTTAGATTATTAATAAAAATAAATGTTAAAAGATATGTATAATTTATATTATGTATAACGTGTATTTTATTTTTGAATTGTATGAAATTTAGTGGTTAGCCTCACTGCTCTCTAATTTCTAACAAAACAAATATTTTTTTATGACGGATCTTAACGCCGCTTTTTGTTTTGATAGATGAGAGAATCAATTCTACTTAAATAAATATTTTTTGGAATGCAATTTCAATGTACCTAGGTGCAAGTTACAACTGTTGTGTGCATGTTTTGAAGTGAAGAAGAATTTTGTTCTTACCAATGCCCTATGTTCTTAAAGCCTATGTCTAGTTGCTAATCTTAGTATATGAAACGTATTCACGAACAAATAAATTGGAATATACGAGATAAATCTTGTGTTGGTAATTTTGATTATTGCAGCATGCCATATTTTAAAAACTTGACTTTTCTAACACGTTATATTTCACATACCTACACATGTTTCCAGCTAGCCTAAGACAGGCTCACCTTCCGCTTAAATTTTCAAAATATTTCTTGTTGAAAGGCGGAACTCAACGCCGCGCTTTTCCCAGCAGAGTAAGGAAATGAAAATAATTGAAGTAGAGTAGACTACTATGGCCTCATATATCCGTTATATATAAATAGTTTTATGTAAAATTAATTGTTAACATTGTACAACGATTTCTAAAAATGATTTTATATTCCAAATATTTAGTTATTTTAGCTTTAGGCGAAACGTCTCTTGTATTTTAAAGTATTTTATCGTATCATTGTAATAAGGTATCGTTTGAGTCTTAATACTGTAATACTTATTGAATAAACGAAATTAAAAATATTGAATATTTTTATTTATGCCATTATATTTTAAGTCTTTCAAATTTCGATACATATAACATAGACAAATGTTCAGCAACATAAAACAATTTTAATTAAATTTAATAAACTATTAACTACTAACGTGTTTGTTAATATTCGAATCAACGCCATCGGTTGAACTTTTGTATGACTGTTTATACAACGTATAGACATAGAGAAGTGAAAAAATTATCCGATAGATGGCGCTATATTATATTACAAGGCAAAAATTATGAAGCTCAAGCCACACTCTCGAATTATTCAGTTGACATTCACGAGGCGCCTCTTACTTGATGTGCCTATCTATATTATAAAAGCTTGCGTTTAATTATAATTTATACCACAACAACATACAAATTAATATCACTTAAAAAAACTAAAACCAAGATGGTGTTGGTGGTGACTTTGTTTTGTTACCAGAGAGGGGAAACAAAAATAATTGACTGTCCCGAGTAAATATCGAATCCATAATCATCGCATTTGCAGTCAAACACTGTGCCACTGCGTTACGACAGCCTCGTTTTTAATTTTTTTATGGAAAACATTAAAAACACAAAAAGCTGCTTCACAAACTTTATTAACTATTATTACTTTATAACTATCTACTTACACCAAAAAATGTACTTATTTTTAATATATCTATTAATAATTTTTAAAGATAAATTGGCAATTATTGTGACAAATCGAACCTAGAATATGCTTCATAGTTATTACCACTATACATTAGGTTCCTAAATGTACTTCTTAGACCTTAGCTTTACTATAATATTATTATATCACAGATAAAATAATGACAAGTGATGAATAAATCGTAACAATAACTTATCGTAGACACCCTCTACTCTACTATTCAACTGAACTTACAAACACATACAAATAAGTATAATTAAAAGAAAACGTAGGCTGTCATTTCTTAATCTGTCAGTGTCACAGCAAAAAATAGCATCAGCAAATAAATATATGTATAACAAATAAAATAAATAATACAATTTAAAAGCGCCTTCGAAAATGAAACATGTTTGCCTCAAATCGACAGTAGACTTTAGATGACAACATTAAAAATATATTCAAATTTTATCAAAAAAAATGCTTTGATCTATCTATAATCTATATAGAAACAAATTTTTAAACTGGATGTTCTCTAATCAAAAATTCTTGCAATGAAACATGTTTTCTGCATATAATATACATATGGTAAAATTGCTCGTATGACCCTAAAAATAAAAATTAAAAAATTGTACTATTTGTTTATCATATATTTTATTGCTGATGCTATTTTTATGTCATTACGATCACTTATTTGAATGTGTTTATATAAGTTCAGTTTTACAGTAGATTATCTATAGCTCTATAATAGCAATACTGCTCTATAATATAATAAAAATAAATTGCTTTTTTTAAAACAGATCTATATAACATGAATACATATTTTTTAAAATTTTTTCATTATAATTATTTTTTTCGAAAGGAAATATTTTAACGAGCCTCTTACAAGAGTTTATAATATCTATAATTCGTTCTTACAAATTATTATCAAGAAATAACAACCATTTGTAATTCTAGTTGTAAGTACATAATAATATGATTTCTTATTATTATATTTTTTTACTAAGTCATTTGAAAATCGTAAATAATAGTACTAATGGACAAAGTGTGGCTAAACTTGACTATTGATTGCTTAAATTGAATTTAATATAAGAACTGAACAATTTGAATTAATTAAAATATAACAATTAATGGTCATATTAATAATTATATAAAATATACATAGGTATATTATTCTAAGAATAGGACACACACAATATATGAAGCATTGATGTCAAAAAAATTAGACCTAAAAATCCACAAAGAACTACATTAAATATATGGAAATAGCTATGGGTGTTGTATGATAGCTTATATCTTATATGTATACAGACATAGACTTATTTGATAAATATATATTAGTATAGATTTGTGCAGTGTTTAAATAACTAAAATGCATTTAAACGTCATTTAAAACAGTTTTCTAGAAAAAAATGCTTAAGACTTTTCATACACTTTTTTTTAGATAATTTGACATTTATCATTTAAAAAGAAATTTAAAATTTTAAGCAATTTCATTCATCAATGCATTTGTTTTTGTAATATTTTTTTAAATTTTAAATACAATAATTGCTTTTAATACAAACACAATACTGTAATATTATTACCGGACCTATAATGTGTACAACGCAAATCAAATTAAATAGTTATTCCATTATTCATACTATTTGTATGGAAAATTTTATAAATTCATACTATTTGTATGAATATTTTACATATTAAAAGTGTATAAGAGTTTATTATTTAACTATTAAGTTTATTTAAATTTCCTATTATAGAGCAATTATAAGAGTGCCCTTCTACCTTGAAGCACGCACGATGTCCTCTTGCTTTTTATGTGATATTTATCAAGTATTATCGAAAAATATATTAAAAATATATTATGTTAGATACATTTTTTGACCTCGATTGATCAAAAACTGTGATTTAATCTGAATTAGAATTGTACATGTGTACAATTCTAATTCAGACTCACACAGAAACTATCACTTTGAATTATATAGATTTTTTTCATTGACAAATCACTATATAGTTTTATAATATATTATTTAAGAATATTAAGCCTAAATATATATAAGAAGAAAAGGAAGTGTATCCCAACCCGTAAGCGAAGTTTCTTGGCACCATCTACAGACACAATATAACCATAATATCATTTATAGAAATTCATATAAAAAAGTATTTTTTTTAGAAAATATATGAAATTATATACATATTAATATTATTCATCTGTTTTTTATTATATTAGTATTAGTTAGTATTATAATTGATATTTACACTTATAGAGTTAAAATTTACTAGCTTTTTAAGCATAAGCAAACATTGAAAACAATATTAGTAATTATATAAAATGACTATAATATTAGTAATTATATATAAATTTAGACGTGTCCATTATTATTTGTGAATATTTCTTTATTTTACTTTATATCACTCTATTTCTCCATACGAATATAAATTAAATTTTTTAAAGCAAAAATTGATTTAGAAAGTATACAAATTTGGAAATAGCGGCGCTCAAACACTTAACTCAAGTTGATAGTCCAAGCGCTCCGGCTTATAAGGCATACATTCTTATCAAGCTACGGCGAATAGAAAATATTTAATATTTCATTTCCTCAAGTAGGAATCGAACCCACAACGTGTCACGTTAACAGTCGCACGCTTGTGTTCCAGCGCCACGACTGGCCTTAACTTGAAATATTTACATAAAGTTAAATTTAGGCAATCGGCAAAGCACTGGGATACTAGATACTTAAAGTTATAAGCTAACGTTGTGCAGTTTTAGTAACGTAACGTACGTAATATATTTACATAATCTACGTAACATAATTGGAAATTATAATATTAATTTATTATATCAATTTCTTCTGTACAGTTCCATTTGATGAAACTATCAAATGTCATAAGCATTTATTTTTTAGCTCCACACGAGATACGAGGTCAACCTAGAACCTAGTATCAATTAAAACACTCGGGTCCCTATGCATTGGCCAATTTTCAAGACATTGTGCGTACTAGTCGTGGAACTTAATTACGCGATTTGTCTTCTTACAAGCGAGGAAATGAAAATAATTAAATGCACCGATTGGGAATCGAAGCCACAACCTTCACCTTTACAATAAGGCGTTATGTTGCTAAAATATTAATGTATTATATTCTTATGTTAACAACAAAATAAACGGCTTTTAGTGGTTTTAATTAAGTTAACGATTAACGCTTCATGCTACATTACAATTAAGTGGATTAGAATACAGTATTGTTATTTCAATCGTTTCTTCCATTTAAAATTATATAAACAATTTTAAGAATATAAAGTTGTAGGTAAAAATCTGATATGTAAAGTAAAAAGAAATGCTCTAAATTTTATCCCACATACATGTGGGATAGAAATCCAGTTTTGAAACACTCCATTCCCTTCTTTCCGTCCTAAATTCCGAGACATTAAGCATGTATAGTAGCGGAACACAATGCTGTTAGTCATTTTAAAAAAAGTTCATTGATTTATTACTAAATATGGATCATATCAATTTGTGAGTATTTTTCTAAAAGTAATTTTATGAAGAAGAAACGACGTGTTACACATTTTTTATGAATTATAAATGTAAGTTACCACTTGGTCCATAGATTCTGTTGCAGTATCACTCATATCACTATCTGTGCTTCTTAATTCAATATTTTCACTATTTGTCACTACACTATTAACATTTTTATTTATTTCACTATCAGTCGCCATTGTATCACTACCACTAATATCAATTAAGTTTTCGCTGTTTACTTCACTTCTATCTGATCTTAGATCACTGTCTATATTATTTTGCGTAGTTGTATCAAAATCAGATTCAGTTTCACTTGTTGAAACTATTAAAAAGTCATCTAAATCTGTACTATTACTACCACTGGTTTTAGTTGATACAGTTTCTACAGAAGAACGATCTATATAATCATATTTCTCGGTATTGAAAGTCACATCTGTATCAGATATACTTGAAAATAATTTTAGGAAGTCTCTTGATTCTATTTCTGTACTACTTTTCGTTATTTCTTCGTTGATCTCGTCTTCTGATTTATTTATTTCTAAGACTTCAGAAGCTTTTGTTACATTTTGTGCAACATTTTTGTCAGTTACTGCTAGATTGTCAGATGTTGTTGGCTTATCTCTTTTGTCAGCTTGATCATTATTATCATTCACTAAGGCATTAAATATCACATTCATCAATCCGTCTGGATCAATTATTTCAAAATGTATATCATCACTGCTCTCTTTATTTTCATGACTTGGTGTATCAGTACTCAATGTGAGATTTTCTTCTTTAATGGAATCATCTGTGTTAGATCTATTTATATAAATATATGTTTGGATTATATCAGTAGATTGATTATTTTCGGCAAAAACTAATTCATCTTCAGTTGTATTAGTTTTGTCTGTTTCAGAAATAATTTCTATCGTTTCATTTTCACACTTTATCGAAATATCCGAGCTTAACTTTGGAGTAGTATTTATAATAATATCATTTGTTATAATTTCTTTGCTTATAAAATCAGGTATATAATTAGGTTCTTTGGTTATTATTAAGTTATCTTTGCTTTCAAATTTTGGTGCTTCTGTAGTATTATATATAACTTTGGTAACTAGTGTTTCATTTTGTACATCTCTAGTTACTTGTTGGTTGTTTTCTTTGGCATATTCAGATTTAAATAAAGCATCGAATAATATTCCAGTTATCATGCTATCGTTCAACAGCTTAAATCCAATGTCTTCATCGTCCGTAGAGTCATAACCTTTCTTTGATAACTCTTCGTCAACATTATGGGCGATATCTTGAGAGTAATTTTCAGGTGGTACCCAATCAAATTCAGGATCAAATTGACCTTTTGTAGTTAAATCAACTGAATTTAAATTATTTATTGTATCATTTATTAAATTATTGTCCGTAGTGCTTATTATATCTTCAACTGTTGTCAACGTTTCATTAGAGTTGTTTAAATTATTTTCTATTGGAGACTCAATTGGGGCATCATCTACCTTATTAATTTTTTGTAAATATTTAGCGATTGTTGGTCCTAATACTGTTTCAAGATAATGATGCAATTTTTGGCATTTATTCACAGTGTTCACATCATTGGAACTACCCCATATAATGAAACCGGATGCGTTTGATTTATATAGAGATTGAAGAGCGACTGTCAGGTCTTCCTTAAAATAGAAAAAAATATATAAAATATAAAAATATTATTACAGTATTTTTTTATTATTTTTGTTTTCATATTTTCATTTCATCTATATTGTATAGAAGTGCCATTATTTTAATTTTATTTATATTTTGACTATTCCATTTTTTATTCTATAATAATATTACTTTTATTATGCTTATTTAAAAAAATAATAATCCAGCCATAAACTATTTTTTGTAAAGAAATTATAACTTTAATTAACTGTCCTTACCTCTTTCATAAATCCTCCATCTCTGTATCTAAACCAGAAGTATGGCAATATGGGCGTGTCATATCGCCTAACTCTATATGCTTCTTCAACTCGGCCCCGAACTAGCAACCCAAGTTGAGAAGACGACAGATCACGAGAACTGTACACTGAAGGGTACAGGGCAGTGCTTTCTAACCATAACCAACGCGTACTGAAACATTATTTAGATTTTTGTTAATAAATTAAAATTAATAATTAATTGGTCGCCGTGGCGCAAGCTATAAGCATGCGACTGTAAATGTGTCGGTTATGGGTTTCGTTCCCTTACGGAAGGAGGAGGTACAGCGTGAAGCTAAAAAAATGTAAATCTTTTATCCATTTTTTCATATATATATTATATATAAAATTTGTTCGTAACATAAAACAGTCATCGGAAAAAGCTACACAAGAAAAAAACACTAATTAAACTTTAAGATACGATCAAGTGTCAGAACTTTTTTCTTTTGATTTAATTCAAAATGTTATTGAGCCGGCGTAACCAGTTTGATTCTATTTTTTTGTAACTTATCATACTTGGTAACATGTTGATCTGATATACTCGTATGGTATACAAGAAGGTAAACATAAGTTTAAAAACCTTTTAATTAGGCTTCTTATTTTTATTTTTATAATACTAGATCTGCTGCCCACATCTTCTATTGTAAAATCTCATTTTTTTCTCGTTCTCGTAGGAATTTTAGTAAATCCTTTTTTAGTGCTATCCTACCTAGATGCCAAATTTCAGCGTTCCACACCACTTATTCAGTCACTTAGTCCAATGGAACAGTTAATATATTTTTTTATATTTACAGGCTATATCCATAGCAGAGTAGACTAAGGGAACTCTATCTATAGCAAAAAGATACTCTGTTATCATTTAGCCACTTTCGTTCCCCATTTTACATTGAATTTTCATTTATTTTTTTCTTAGAGTGGGAGTCGAACTCACAACCTGGCGTATTAACTTAGCATTAAGTAGTTGCACACTTCTACCCCTTCTTCTTCTTCTAACTTGGCTGGCCTCGTTTATTCGGATGAATTATATTTTGATGTAATATTATGCGTGGACGTAAAGACGTTAATTGTAAAATTTTATTTTTTTTCCTTACTTCCTCTTCTTCTCTTATCCTTTTCCATTTGTTTAGCTTCTTGCAAAGTAGGAAAAAAGTTGCAAGATACAGGAAAGATACAAAAAGTAACAAGCTCGAGTGTTCACATTGTGATTAAATATAAAAAAAATTGCGATAAAATTAACTTTTAATCCAAAAATAAATAAAAATTTTGATGTGTTACAAAGAAAATTGACTATTTCTTTATATTGAGTCATTTTTATATTTTAAGCAAAAGCCTAAACATAAAATTCAAATAATAAAAAAGGGATTTAAAGCTGTGAAGACGACATTTTGTAAGACGTTCGAATTAAACAATGTGATATAAATATTTGAATTTCCTCGTTCTGGTAACGAGGCAAATTCCACTACCCAGCACGCAAACCCTCCAGAACTCGACGGAAAATCATAACATTAAGATCTCAGGTTCCCTCTGCACGTTCAACAGAACATACCCAGTAGGGTATGTGCCTGAAGCTACCTACCTAATACATGCAAATATTTAATACTTACATATCATTCTCACCGACGACATTGCTAGGACAGTTTTCCTTCATATTATGTACATTCGCCATGTTGAAGCAATGGGGAAAGCCATAGTAACCCCATAAAGCTTTGGGTCGCATTTGCTTAGCGATTGATAGGGTCGTCTGCATAAATGTCCTCGCTGACGACTCGAAACGGCGTTGTGCCTGAATTTTAAATTATAGTTTACATATGAATAAAATTTTAATGTCCGTCTGTGATTTCAAAATAATCGTGTTTTTTAGTGCATATAGTTGTTACACAAAAAAACAATTGTAATTTTTTGTCTGTTGGTCTTTCTATTTGTGCCGACAAATCTCCGAAATAGTTCATATTTAAAGGTAGAGAGGATTGTGGAGGCTTCTTTTTATCTTGAGATTCGGGATCAAGATTTACTCAGGGAAAAGGGTGTTATATGTATCTAATTATTCAAGGATTTGGGAAGCAGCAGGTAAAAACTAGTCATACTAATATTATAAACGTTAAAAATAGGTGACGATAAATGTTTGTTCCTTTTTTACGCAAAATGTAATGAACGGATTTAGATGGAACTGTAGAGTTAATTTTATAGCTTATATACCAGGACATGCTACAATTTATGCAAACATTTTTTATGACTTCGCTCTAATATAAGAATAAGTATGAGCGGGCGAAGCCGCGGTCCAGTCGCTAGCTATTATTAATTAAAAATAAATAATTCAATATTTAGGCGTTAAGTAATCGATACGCTTAACCAAACAGCTAAAGCAATGATTGCTACAAAACTCATACGAAAGTAACATAATGGCATAAAATTAATGTTGTAACTATTACTGAAAGTTTGGAAATTTCCTTATTTATTTTTAAATTGAATTAACTAAGGCTGTTGTCGCGTCGCAGCGCGGATTCACTGTGTTTGAATGTATGCGATGATTGCGAGTTCGATTCTCTTTCGTGGGATTTAATTACTTTCATTGCCTCGCTCTGGTAAGAGGCAAAGCGCAGCGTTCAGTTTTGCAAGTTAGCACACATGTTTTAAAAAATTGGCAGAAAACGGAGATCAGAGTGTCCTAGCACTAACCTCACTTTGGTACTCTGCTAAATGTAGGATACCTTTGTTAATTAAAATAAAGAAACTACAACTACCTCATTTTGAATCCATGGCTTCGGCCACCACCAGTGCAGCTTCTTCTCTATTTCTATAGAAACATCTTTATAAGGTACCAATGTACCAAAATTCTGTCTGAATATAGGTCTCCAGGACTCGAAGTCTATTATTCCTATACCTGAAATATACAGTATGACAATATTTATCATGGTTCATTATACAATCTTTTTTTTGGCTTCACCAAACCTAGTGTTAAGACACTCCGTTTCCTATTAAGTCACTTCCTTTTCCCACTCTCCATCTAGGTATTGTTACTGGTAGGAATTGTTGAGGCACGATATCCCAATAACTTTTTAAAATATTTATTTAGATAAAACAAACTGAACCTCAATTTTTATCTCCAAATATTTTTTTAATAACAAAGCTGATTAATATTGAAAAAAATACAACTGAAAAATAAATAACATGCAAAAAAAAACGAGTTGCAATTCCAAGAACGCCGCGTCTGACATACATATAACGTATCTCATATTATAAATTGTACCTAATCATTTCTTTTGTTTACATTCCACATGAGGTATGCATTCCGATTCTTATGTTTATCTCGGTATAGCCAAAACATGGTTTATTTTTGTTTATCTTTTTTATAATTTTAGCATAGCAGGGTGAGCAGAGGGAAACTGAACCTTCTCTACGAACGTCTTAAATTTCTACATTCGGCGTTCAGTTCCACCACTCAACACGCAATGCTTCCAGTATTCGGCGGAAAGTGGAGAATGTAGTGTCTTCACACTAGGTATAGCAGGGAGGGACCCTGCTATTTGCGGGATACAGCGTGAAGCTGATTTGATTTTCAATAAGCACGTAGATATACAAATACGAGTAGTAAATTAAACAATACAAGAAATGAGGCTGTCCTTACAAGTACAATACAAAAATGTTTCTAGTAAATTTCAAAAAAAGAGTTCCATTTAAAAAAAAAGAAGCTACTAATATTGTTTAAATTATTTTTTTCACTAAAATCTTACAGAACTTACCATTGAAATTAGGATCAGGTACAATTTCTTGCATGTCCTTCTTAAAGACAGTCAAATGATCTTCCAAATTTCCCTCTTGAGGCACACCACCATTACGAAACCGATACTTGCCACTGGTCTCATTTTTGAAAATAGCCGGAAACAGTCCCGGTTCGTATAAAATTGTAATTTTTTCTCCACGAAATTTGTCACCCTCGTTCTGAATTATACCATATTTTTCATATAAATCGTCGAACGGTATTTGTTTCGATCGACACTGCATGGTGGGTACGTTCCAGTACACTTGGAATGGCTTTTTTGTATTTGGCACATCGTTGTCTGGAATCTCGATGACGTAATAGTTGTTACTGTAACAATTGAAATTGTTTTGTCTAAAGTTGTTTTTTTTTTACCTTTTGCGTAGTATTTTTGTTTTCATTTTAATACTGTAGCAGTCTACTGTTATTTTTTCTTCTTAATTTTATTATTATAGATTTTTTTTATCAATTATATTATGTTTTAGTTAGCATTTGCTAACACTATACTTGAAGGCGTCGTGGCGCAGGCGCAAGCGTTTCGTATTGAATATTTTCATTTTTTTGCTCTGGTAACAACGTAAAACACGACGTTGAGTTCCGCCATGTCTTGAAAATTGGGGCATAAAACAATTTCCCTAAATGTGTATACAAACCACAATCATTGCAACTATAGTAGGTAAGAATAATAATATTAATAAGTATATATAAATATAAGAGCTAGAGATATCAAAGTTGGGGTTCAATACCCATATGACAGTGTCTGTAAGTGAAGTCGATAAGACAGGAAGGCTCTGCCAAGGTTTCTGTGTACGTATGTTACATTATGAGGGCGATGTGTGTAAATAATACATATATACTTGTAGCATACATTTGAAAAACAAAGAAAATTTGAGCCGACGTATCCGATTTTTGTATTAGGAACAAAATAGGTTTATTCCACATTTAAAAATTACAAATACGTTTTTTCTGAAATAATATAAAAAATTATCATAGCGGGATTTGACCCTTGACCTACGTCTTGTGCACATGAACAACACTGTTTTTCAAGAATTTTTCAAAAGGCGCTAGTTTAAACTGCTACGATAAAATTTTAATACATTTTACAAAAAAAACTGTAATAATATTATTAAAGCTATGTTAGGCGAAAATATTCTTGACCCAATACTATTTTAATAAATCGGTAAAAAACACATGATTAACAAAAAATCTTTATTTACATATTCATAACTTTCTAATCTTAACCTAAATATTTAACCTTAACAGTTAATATAACTGGTTTCTTATTTGGAAAACCGCATGGCATTAACTTTATATCTTTTTATCTCAACATAATTAAAACAGTACTATCACATTGAACTTTCTTCAACCTTGAAACGACATCCGGTCCTACAGCATCCGGTCAGGTTAATGAGTTAATCTTAGATACTTCAAAGATTTTACCTTGAAATTATCTTAATGAGTTTATTTTTCTGGCAATGAGTCAATATGTGTTTAATGTTTTTTCCCCTTCCTAAACATAATAAATAAAAAACAATACTAATGATTAAAAAAAATCGGTAGAAGCGAATTCAATGGGATTTTTTTTATTTCAGCCCTATAATGAAACTACTCTATATGTTTTCACGTCCTATTTACTTTTGACTAGGAAGTTCTATGTAGGTCGCGATCATATATCAATACAGAGCCGATAAGTAACACAAACGGTGCTATCTTATTGGTATAAAGAAAAATATGACATTTTCATTTCCTTGCTCTGGCAACGTGCCGTGTTAATTCTACGAATCAACACGGAAAGTTATATATTTAAAGGGCAAACAGGCAACGGAGTGTCTTAACACTACATTTTCACGGTTTTAAAATAAATATTCATTTAGTTATACCACCTTATTTAATTAATAATTAATAATAAAAAACCACCAACAGCTCTAAGCAGTAAACGAAGAACTACAAGAAAACTGATAATCTTTAAACGGCTAAACATATTTTCCTAAATAGATAATAAAAACACTATGAATTAAGTCACTTTTCAAGCAAAAAAATATCATAATCCATGACCTCTGTTTTGCATTGGAAGCTACGATGCCACAGAAACAGTTATATACTAATACGTGAAACAGGAAACATTATTTTTTTTCGTCGAAGTTTAAAAAAAAATCAAGTAATTCCGCATGCATTAATCAGTTTCACCGATAATAAGGAAATACGTGGTTACGTCCAAATCACTGAACGGGTCGTTCACTCTAAGAAACAAATGAAGTGCCAAGAAACAAAGAAATTAATACTATATATAGATTTATCGTAAGATTTTTTTGTAAAAGTTATTCAAAAACTTCTATATTTTGATCTGCCGTGATGCATGTGATAACGGCTGACTGTAAATGCGACGGGTGTGGGTTCGATTCCTATTTGAGAATACATTTTCATTTCCTTGCTCACATGAAGACAAAGCGCAGCGCTGAGCTCCGCCACTCGTCTAAGAACGTCTTAAAATTGTTCTATTTTTAAAAAATACATGTGTGGGATACAGCGTGAAGCTCATAAAAAAAACAACCTATTTCTTTCAAATACCTATCACTCTCTACTCTCTAAAACTATGATAAAGTTAGATACTTTTAATATTACTCAATTTCAATCAAATATTGAACCGAACTCTACTTTAGTAGGCCACTAGTACGTACGGTTCCATCATAACACATATATATATATTATAATAATATATTCATGTTCTATTTACTTTTGAGTAGGAAGTACTATGTATGTCGCGATCATTTATCAATGCAGAGCCGATAAGTAATACAAACGATGGTATGCAACTCGTATTTACCGAGAAAAAAATTGTAATAAGAAAAATATTACATTTTCATTACCTTGCTCTGGTAAAGATGCATAACGCGGCGTTGAGTCCCACCACTTCACGCATAGCCTCTAGAATTGAGTGGAGTGGGGAATGGAGTATCGTGATGTTAAGTTCCTTTGACAACCCGACCATGCGGGAAAAAGCGTAAAACTGCGTTTTTATATTTGCGTGTCATTAACTACGCGAGAGTACAATATCATGTATGACCTCCATAGTAATATCAACAAATCATTAAAATCAAACATGACTAATCATCGACGTGATCAGATGCAAAAAACTTGTAAATCCATATGTGATATAAAAAATGAGGAAGTTGGTATATTTAGTATGTTAAGAATAGATTAAGCAATTGTTGGAGTACATTTAAAAGCTTATTATAAAAAATACGAATGACAGCTCCATTTTTTTTATAATGCAACATAAAATACAGTTTTCCCCTTTTATGTGGGACATTCAGGAAATCCTCTCTTAATGCTCCCCTACACTCCCTATCCTCTGTCTTCTCTAACGCTTCGGCTCTACGCTGTCGGCTGATCAAGCGTGCGACTGTGAACGAACAGATTTTGGGTTCGATTCCGACAATTAAACATTTAATATTTTCATTTCCTCGCTATGGTAACGAGGTACTCGAAGTTCGAAGAGTGCCTTAACATTAGGTTTACAAATTCCTTGTGCCTACCCTCCTATGTGCAAGATACGACGTTAACCTAAAAAAAGGAAAAAAAAGTCGTAAAAGAGTAGAGCCTAAACTTTTAAACCGTGAACGACCAGGAGTTATACTTTTTGAGCTTATGAACATTAAAGAAGAAATCTTATCGAATCGAATCAAATCGAATCGAATCCGCTCAGATATCTGCAGCTAATTTCAAGAAGTCAACCGCACTGTACATATATAATATTCTGTTGTTCTTATATAAAGGGTATATGTATGTCGTAAGTTATTATTTTTTACAATATGTTGTAGACAACTGCTTGAAGAAATGAGATCTGAACTCAAAACTCAATTTAAATGTAAAAATCTTATATTAAAATATAATTTTTCTCAGTTTCTATCAAACAAAAAGCATGAATTTCAAAACGGAAAATTAATATGGTAATTAATGAACCAATAAGTTGGAGTAAAATACTCTAACTTATTATTTTTTTTCTCCAAGAAATGTAAAAAATAAATACTATTGTCAATGTATCTAAACAAAGGACTATTGAATGTACGTACATTTGTATGTAGGTACATATGTATATGACCTACCGACACTGTTCCATATCTAGACGATAACGTTAGGTCAACGAAAAATGCCAAATAAATCTGTTAATAATATTAAATAGGAATAAATAATCATACTATATTGTGTAGAAGTGATTGGTATGGTTTCGATTCCTACTTGAGTCGAGTTGAGTACCGCCACTCAACAGGCAATGTCTTGAAAATTGGTTGGACTGCGGGAAACGGAGTGTTATAACACAAGGTTCTCTCTGCTTAGCCTGCTGTATGCGGCATATAGCGTGAATCAATAAAAAATAATAATTTAAAAGTGAGGCCGTCATGGCACAGGGGCATAAGGGTCGTAACTGTAAAGCGACGGTTATGGATTCGATCCCCCCTCAAGGAAATGAATTATTATGTTTTAAGCTGATAAAAGTGACTCTACCAAATAATCTCTATAGAAAAATATATATTATCCAATATAACAACTAAGTACTTGAGCAGTACTTGAGTCAGCAGTTAACCGAATTCAATTATAAACGGTTGATATGAACAGTTCATATAGACACCGGTGTAATCCTGAAATGAATGGCTGTGTTCGCATTAGATTTATATAATGAAATCATTCTTTTTATGACCGCTATTGCTAATCTTGTTGTAAGACTGTAGAACATTCTAGAAAATAAACTCAAAAAGAGCCGAGCTCAAAAAGAAGCAGTGAGACGGCGTCGGATTATAAACGTGATGGTGTAGGTTCGATATCCACTCGGAGGAATTAATTTAACTAAATTAACGTCATTTCCCGATTATGAGAGGTAAAGTGTGGCGAGGTGTTCCGCCACATAACACGGAATTTCTTGAAAATTGGACGTTAAGTTGGTAACGTTCTTAAAATTAAGTGTCGGGCTTTGCCTTGTAACCAGAACGAGAAAATGAACATATTAAATATTTCATTCCCCCAAATGAGAATCGAACCCACAATCATCGTGTTTACCGTGCGCATGATTGTCCCTTTATGCCACGATGGTCTCGAAATTAAAATATAATAATATATATTGTACCAGTTTTAAAAATGCGTTTTTCAAATACTACCGTTATAAATCTAGGTTGATCTTAATATAAAGCAGTTCAATGCTGTTATACCACAAAGCCGCCGTCGACCTCTTTATTGTATAAATGTGATTGCCTCTATAGTTCATTAGTTAGCTTTTTATGAATATTATAAGGTTATAGGTTCTATTTTTTGATCAGGTTAAATATTTCTAATCACCAGGCAAGTAGGGGGAGGGAAAGCAATATATATATTATATACACCGTTCCTCACTTTCCGTCTAAATTTTATATATTGTGTGTTGAGAGTCGGAATTTTGAGGTCGCGCTTTGCATTGCTTAATACCAGAGCGAGAAAATGAATTTAACTCAATCCCTCGTGCGAGAATCGAACCAACTGTCGCCTTGTGCCACGGTGAAATTATTACTATAGATAGGTATATATTTACCCATCCAATGCTGACTTCAATCACTGTAGCTTAACCTCAAATTAAATTCTAATACACAACGCCTACGTTTATTATGTAAGTGTCAGTGAACTGTAAAATTCAAAGTCAAGGCTATATTAATAGTATGATACAAATACATTTTTTATGTTTAGATGACCTCATCATGGGACAGCGTCTGACTGTAAACGTGATAGTTTTCAGTTCGATTTCCATTTGTAGAAATCATGTCTTTTTTTGTTTTAGCTTCACGCTGTATCTAGCATTAAGTAGTAGAGAGAACCTGTTGTTATTAATACACATTAATAATATTGGAGACATTATATTGTGCGGAACTCTATGCAGGGCAATAAATATTTGTTTTGTTACTAGAGCACACGAACATAATGTATTTCTCGTAGTGAGAATCGAACCTAAGCATCGTGTTTATGGTAGCGAGAAGGTGATGTAATGCTGCACTACGACCGTGTTTTTTTCGCATAAATATTACTATTTCTACTATTTCTTCTATATAAATTAAAATAATTACTGTCAACGCTTTAAGAATACAGATTTTACTTACTTCCTACACTTCCTATGCCTGTCAGTTACTAGGTCAGAGGGATTAGTAGAGGAGCGAGGAGATATAGAGGTCATGGATTAAATAAATATTTAATTTGCATTGGATTACTTTCTATACTTGTGTTTAATTGTATAGAAATATATTAATTTAGTTCTTGTTTTTACGAACTTTAGTAATAAAATAAAAAATACTCAACTGATCTTTGACGTGGGTTTGATATCCACTCGGAAGAATGATTATATTTAAATTATTTTCATTACTTTGCTTTGGTAGACAAAGCGCAGCGTTCTGCCACTTAACAATATCTCATAAATTGGTCGGAAATTGGGAAATCAAGTGTCTTAACACTAGGTTCCCTCTAATCACCGTGTTATAAACAGAAAAAGGCGTCAAACTGAAAAAAAAACACTTATTAAATATATTTTTTTATTTAGGTGGTTGCATACGAAGTAACGGACTTTAGTTAGGTTATATTATAATAATTGAGGTCATACCGATCAGCCGTATAGTAAGGAATAGGAAATATAACTATTAATAATAATACTATGCTGAATCAGTCATACAAATGACATTGGGATGTTGAAAACGTGATTGTTTATACATATAGAATATTTGCATATTCACGTTTATTATAGACTAGCTTTTACATGCGGCGTCGCTTGCATGGTCAAATGGAAATAACTGACAGCTGTGATACCTGGAGGTATCTGTCTGGGTAAAATCGATATTATTAATCTAATGTAATACAGCAGAGAAATGCTCCAGCCTTAATTTATGGATCTATGGATTATTTAACCAAAAAACAGGACAAGCGTGAGTGAAGCTCGCCCAACGAGGATTCCGTACAAAAATTGGAGATCTCCAGCTTTTTCTGACATTCAAGCTTAGCCTACCCAGAGTCCTTTCATCTGATACTTCACTTGAACTAGCCGGCTATAATAAATGTAGAAATATATATATATATTTTTTCAGAAAATTATGAAGCCGTAGATCTGATCTGATCTCTTGACAGACAAACAAACAGACAGACAACAAAGCGATGTTATATGTATTCCTTTTTTCCTTAAAAAGAAAACGATACGGAACCCTAAAATGATTTTTCATTTTTATCTCATAGTTTCAGATTTTAGGACGTTCAAGCAAACAATCTGTTCACCTTTATAATAGATAAAGATATTAGTGTAGATATGCGAATTTAAATTTGCAAGGATCCAGTAAAGTTATAATATTGGAGACATCAAGCCTTGTTTTTCTCTATTCACCTCCAATTTTAGTAGTCAGAGGTAAATTATCATTTAACTTAAAATTATATATGTACATGTAACATATGTATATATTTCTATAATTTTATTATCAAGTCTCATTAACAACTTTATGTTATTAAATATTTGGACTAATAGACTATTTTGGTCTCAGTAAAATGGCGACACTTACATCTGGATTTTATCAATAAAAACGTTAATGTTATCCAGATGTTGGAGTTGTTCTTCCGCTTTTGTTCAATAAACAAAGTATATTTCTTAGTTAATAGTTATCACTATAATATTGCTGAGGCCGTCGTGGCGCAATAGAACAGCGTCTGACGATCATCGCGACGGTGTGTTGTGGGTTCAATAGTCATTTGAGGGTATACTTATAAGTATTTAATTAAAATTATAATTTTACTGCTCTACCGACGAAATGTATAGAAAATTGTGTAGAAAATGGACAACAGAATATTTTAAGACTAGGTTGCCTCTGCCTACCCTGCTATACAAGGTAGCTGCTCTACATAAGGACATATTCTTGAGAATATAACGAGTAGTAATCTTAATAAAAACATCCTATTAAAAAAAAAATCATAAGCAACATTTTCCCGCCTTACGCTGCACAAAAATTGAACCTGCAACCATATAGCTTCACTACTTAATAATACAATCAATAAAGCAACTGTGAAACAAACGTGATTATATCATCGTATAAATCGCTTACTTTATATAACGTAAATAAATCTTTTAATTTAATACAAATAAAAAGAAACATTGTGAGACTGTCGGCTGTGGGTATGATCCGCAATTAGGGGAAGGATTATATTTGAATTGTTTTCATTTCCACGTTCTTAATTAAGAAAGCCCGGGGTTAAGTTACGCTTAGCAATAACCATGCAACAATATCTAGAGATTGAGCCGAGAGCGAAGAGGAGTGTTTTAACTCTACGTTCTCTTTACCTATGCAATTTATACTAAATTTACATATAGGGTTTCTTTTTATGCATAGGAATGTAAATTTATTTTTATTCTTTTATATTGGGTGTCGTGGCACAGAGGTTCAAGGGGTGTAAACGCGACTATTCGTGGGTTCGATCACCATTTGAGAAAATGAAATATTTGTTCAAATTTATATTTTCATTTCTTCGCTCTGGTGTCGAGGGCGTCGTTGAGTTCCTCCACTCAACACCTCTGGAAAAAAGTCAAAGTCTCTGGAAACTGGGAATTGCAGTGTCTTGCCTCGGCCAGTGTGCGGGATACAGCGTAAAGCCGATTTGATTTAATTATATTTTTTTAAAATAATATATTTATTTTAGATGTTGTTTTATCCAGATGTTGTTTTACGTAAATAGTAGGTTAGGTAGAAGAATTGTAGTGTTATGACACTGCGTTACACATACTCTGCTCAATTTTCGATTTTCGAAAAAAAAATAATAGAACGAGGAACTATAAAATGGGAAAGAAATAAGAATAAGTAAGAAATAATAAATAAAAATGTCGTCGTGGTGCAGCGGCACGGCACGAGCGCCTGAGTATAAATATAGTTGTGGGTTCGACTCCCACTCGGAGAAACGAATTGTTTTCATTTTCTCCTCTATTAACAAAAAAAACCGGACAAGCGCGAGTCAAGCTCTCCCACCGAGGGATCTGTACAAAAATTGGAGGTCTCGAGCTTTTTCTGAAATTCTGGGTTAGCTTAGTCAGGGCTCTTTTTGAGCCACAGCCCCCTTTCAAGACTATTATTTTTGAGGATTTAACCATATAATGTTCAGATTTTCTCCTAAACTAGTATTACCTCTAGATGCTAGGTGTCAAACTTCATAATTTTAAATTAACCGGAAGTACCCTGTTAATTTTGATTCCCTTTATAGTGGCGAAATATGCGTTTTTGCCATATAAACGGCCATATTTTTTTTAAATAAATATTGTAATGCATTTTTTTTAAGAAATCATGGGGCCGTAGATCATAGTTACATAGTTTAAATTTTAATTCCATATCTCCAAGCGTTCTTGAGATAATGGCTCTTGACAGAGAGACAGACGAAAAAGAATATGATCTTATAAGGGTTCCTTTTTTACCTTAAACGTATGGAACCCAAAAAGAGTTCCGCCAAACTAAACTAAATGTCTATAAAACTAGAAAAGGTAGCGCTGCTGTTAAAATGTACAGATTAGTTATGGTGGTAAGGTGAACCCACAATCCGCTCTAGGGATTGCAATGATTTAATCGCATTATATGGGCAGAAAATAATGAAGTGACTTGGTACTGAGTTCTCCCATAACGTTTTTCTGATTTCCACGAAATAGAAATGCAATTACAATTGCTAATTAGTACAATTGTTCGATAAATTTTGGTCGCCTATTTTCACATATTCCTTATTCTCCCCACAGAAGATCAAATTCTCAATTATTAGGTTTTCAGTCAGAAGGTTTCCCACCGCGCCGCGACACCCTCATAGAAAAATAAAATAAAATGCTAAGTATATTATAAAGGTCTATCAATAATGTTTATATTTCAAATAAGAAGAAAAATTATAAATATGTTTTGAAATGCTGCAACACTTCAGAAATATAGCTAAAAATAAAGATTGAAATATTTTTTCCTTATTTTCTATCTATATATAGAAAAAAAAGGAAAAAACAATAAAACAGTTCTTACCCAACATCCTCACAATTCACAGCACAGTAAACTAAAATTGTAAACAAAAACAGCTTCATTGTAACTTGAAAACTTCAGCACTTTTCATAATTTTCTATAAAAGCAGATAAAATTAACTTGTTCACTCAAAAAAGGGTTATTTAATAAATTGTGGTTAAATTTAACGATGTATTTAAACGTAGTTTGAGTAAGTTTTATACATCGTGCGAACTCAATGCCCGCTGGAGACAAACTAAAAAATTCTTACAAATACATACGAATAAATACTACCAACAGGTTATGTAGTATAGGAGCTGACTGATATGAAATACTAATTATGTTTTTTTTATTGTTTAGTGATTACTTTGGAAATGTTGCTGTGCAATTGGGCGTATAAGATGATGCTCCAGTTCAGTATGTGGGTTCAAAATTTCAAAATTATGAATTTACTTTTTATGAGTATTTAATAACAATATTATATTTTCATGGGCAGTGTTTGGGAATAGCTTGGATTTTTTACTTTAGTTATCTTTATGGTTTTATATCATATGGCATTTTGCTCTGAGGTACATTTTTACTAGTCGCTATAAAGTCAATCTTTGTCTTGCTGAAGCGAGCAATTGGGCTTTAAAAAATCCTTAAGGCAAAGATTTTAAGTAATTATTATGTTCTCAGCATATTGCAACTCAATACATTTTCTAAAAATATTACGTCTGTGAAGAAATATATAAGAGATATCACTAAAATTGGTGAAGTACATAATTATTATTAATACTAGAAATAGACTTAAACTAAATAAGTAACTTCTGATTTCTAATAAAATTATTTAACATTTACTTTAATTTTGTCCATTCAACAAGCAATATCATTATATGCTTATAAGCTACACATTTATATATGTTTTTATAATGCATAAATATACTCTTTTTTGTATTTTTGTTTTATTCATAGTGTGTTCATCATTTATCCACTTCCATATGCTAGCTGGAAGAGATCGCTGATAAGTCAAACTTGGTGAACTAACTATTACTGTCGTTGTATAATAAGCATGTCATAATAATAGTTTGTGCTTTTTTTTATCTTCACGCTGTATATGAATATTAAAACACTTCGATCCCCATCTCCCATTAAAATTTCGAGACATTGCGTGCTTCCGTAACTTATCATTGGCATGCTTAATCTACTAGAAAACAGAAATGAAAATTAATAAATATGCATTTTCATTGCGTCAATTTATCATTTTATTGTCCATATGTCTCGTACTCATGCCTATGAGTACGAGTAGAGTCATACGAAAGAACTAGTTCAATAAAAGTCGTGGTATGAATATATAATATTCTTATTGTTATGGATAACGTGCCTTATGTAGTCGATTTTAAGTATAAATGGATGTAGAATAGTAATACCTTGTTATGTTAGTAATGTTTTTGTTATACGGTTACATTAAAATGTAAAATTTTATTCTTGGATTCCTAGCCTACCTAGAAATGAGTTCAAAGCTAGACTTGTGTTCAAGACCATATTGATCATCTATTTTATGAAAAAGTTGTCAACTTTTATGAAGGTGATGGCTACCCAATAAATAAAAAAAATCCTAACTATAAAACAGTTTAGACACTCCATTTCCAACTATCTGGTTATATACCATATATTAAAAGGATCTATTCCAAATATCTTTTTAATACTTTACTGCATGAATTCTTCAAGCGTTAAAAATATTTCACAATGAAATAGCTTTATTTAATTATCAATAAGACATATTTGAAGGTAACTGTGTAACACTGTGTGCACACCAATACATATCTCAATGGGAAATCTCACCACCAACCTCCACAGTTATCTACAGTTGGCAAACCCTTGTATCAGACAGTCCTCCATTTCTGCGACGCTGAACACCTAAGGGACAAGCTTCGATTGGTGAAGAATGCCTGCTAGCATTGTCAGATAATCAACAAGCAACCCACTGTATAGACATTCATCGGCACTTCTACCATATGCGAAGGGAGTTACAGACAGGATTGGCAACATCTTAAGAAGAACTTTCATAAAAACTATTCAAGTCTAACAAGAAAGTGAGCCAATACTTGAGACCATTGAAAAGTAATATTCTTTTATAGTGTGCAGGTATGTACAAACTAGATTATGACTGTGAGTTATCATACTTCGATCAAACAAAGAGCATCGGTTTTAGGATGAAGGAACACATCTCCGATATCAAAAATGGACGTGTATTGAAGTCAGCTATGTGTGAGCATACTGCGGAGAAACCTAGCCATTACATAAGGTTTGATAAACCCAAAATCTTCGCTAAGGAAAACAGATATATTTCCAGATTGATACGCGAGGCTATTGAAATAAGAAAACATCCCAATTTCAATAGAGAAGACGGTTGGAACCTTTCTGCCACCTGAGACCCACTCATAAAATTTAAAGTCTCAAACCAACCATACCAGAAGGCAAAATACAGTCAGCTTATTCTGCAAGAATCCAGGGCAGTACGCGAGGCAATTAAGAAATCGTTGGCGTTAGTTTGATATAATAATTACGTCAACTGACAAACCACTGACCACGAACCACTCACACTTTAATTCTGCTGTTTCACCCACTTGCAAATAAAATTAAATCAAAACTGCAATACCATACATGGGTCCATACGCGGTAAAGGCTTGAGACATTGCATACATAAGCATATGTATTGTAGAGAAATGAAAATAATTAAATATAAAAATTCTTCAGAGTTAGAATCGAACCCACAACCATCACGTTTATAATCAGACACATTCAACTGCACCACAGCGGCCTCTAAATATATAAATTAAAAATATATATATTTAAATTTTTATATACAATACGAGTATAAATAAACAAAATATTTTCATGCTTCGGCGCCATTCCATAGCTATAAATATTAATAAAGCCATATGAAATCTTCCGTAACTACTATCATGTGCTAAGTATTACTACTGTTATGTAAACAGAACAATTAGACCGCGGAAGAGCTAAATTGTTTAGTGACTGATAATTAAATGCACGATTTACGCGTATTTTGTAATAATATTCTATTATATTATATTAAGAAATACACCATCTGACTGTAATCACGATAGTTGTGGGTTGGATTGTCAACTGGAAGAATGAATTATTTTTAGTTTCTCGCTCTGGTAACACGACAAAGCGTTAAGTCTTATCGCATCGAAAAACACTAGGCCAGTCGTGGCGCAGTAGCACGAAGTGTGACTGTAAAACCGACTAGTTGTGGATTTGATCCCCACTCCAGGGGATGAAATAATTGCTTAAATTTATATTTCCATTTCGTTGACACTCAACACGCAATGCCTCCAGAATTCGGCAGAAAGTGGAGAACGGAGTTAACACTAGGTTCCCTCTGCCTACCCTGCTGTATGCGGGATACTGCGTGAAGCCGATTCTTAACACTAACTTAGTCCCGTTTTGACTAACCATACCAAAGTTATAGGTTATTTAAGCAAATGTCACAATTCTTCGACATATTGTAATACTTTCAATAACAATAGTTATTTTCTAGGACTATTATTACTTTTTCCAATTTGACAATAATCTGGTATGTAATAAAAATAAATACTATAAAAAAAATTCCTGTTTCGTCAGAAATAAGTTTGAATTTTTCTAATAGATAATGCATATTATGGCACAGCGACTGACTAAAACACGACGGTTCCGGTTTAGTTTTCACTAAGGAGAATAAGATCACAACTCCTCGATCGGGTAACAAGAAAAAGCGCGCCGTTGACACTGTATCTTAACAATAATTTCTCCTTGTCTGCTCTCCTATATATTCGGAATTTCCTGTTATAACGTTGGTAAAATGTGAGTTAAATATATAAACAGCATTTCTGAAAGTTTTTATACAGAAATTGAGCTCTTAATTCTTAATAATGTATGTATCCAATTTCATCAATCATAAAAATGAGTATGAAGAAAAACTCTAAGTTAGATAACTTTCCACAAATGAAATATGAAATATGCATAATAATATTTGCAATACTTACTCTTTATAAAAAACATGTGGACTCAATAGCCACTTATTAGCAAAAGAATATTTTTTTGTTATTATAGACATTTAACTTAATAAAATAAATAGTTTTTTAGTACTAGTTTTCTATTTTCTTTTGGATTTTTCATCCACAGTCTAGACATCAAACGAAAGTATAAAGCTGAGTGTCCTGTTGTGCCCCTGCATCACGACAGCCTCAAACCCTTCTAAAAAAAATATATCCATTAACAAAAAAATCGCTTCCTCCTAGTCTATAAGGCAAGCCCTGACACAGCATCACAACGTAAACATTAGTAATTAGTCACTCACATAAGTGAGTAATGACCTATTGATCAATCGGAAGCCGAGTTCGTTTAATCCTTAGTTTACAAAAATATAGTGTATTTACAGTAGGTACGTACTACCTACGCACTTAATACGACATTATGGCGTCACTAGTTCGCTAATAGTTTCAAGCTGTATCCTGTATAGAGTAGGATAGGCGGAGGAAATCTAGTGTTAAGATATTCTGTTAAACTTTGTATGCTGCGTGGCGAAAATCAACACCGCGGTTTGTCTCGATAACGGACAATATACCGAAGGTTATGAAAATAATTCATTCCCACGAGTGGGACTCCACAACCGTAGCGTTTGCAGTCATTATGATAATAATTCGTTAATTATTAATGTTGAAGTAGGATATAATTTAAAATATTATATATTTAGTATTATACAAAATTAAGTCACGTAAATTTGAAACGGCAATAGTGGTGGGTTTGATTTCCAATTGAGAAATGAACGAGTTTCATTTATCAAAGACAAAGCACTGCGTTTAGCTGCAGTTCGAGCACTCAACAAACAATTTCTGGAATTCAAAGTGAAAAGCGGATAATTTATAAAGTATATTAAATCGATAAATAAAACATTACACACAGTATACATGGTGTATTTGACAATATTTAAATTTTTATGTCTATAAAGTGGCATACACGTTATTATGGCAACGCCAACGCGTATACGCGTAAATTGATTCTCTAGTATTAATAATTTATTATATTGATAATTTGTTGTGTATTAGGTATTATACAATTAAATTATAAGAAAATATTTAGTTTTCTCTCGTTAAGTAAAAAATTATAGATTTAAAATTTATTATACTCCCATGTGAACAAACGTTAGAGTATTTTTACCTTAACCAGACAATGCGACGTAACAGAAAATTATATATAAATAATTATTTTATGTACTAGCGGTATAAGTCATCATGTGTTTTTTATAGTGATTGAATGAAACAAATACTTAATTTTATATTATGTCATTTAATTTTACAAGTAAAGTTATAATATATTAAAATGTACAGTAAAAAAATCATTGCATACAACGGTGCAGTGAAAATGAAGGTTATAGGTTCAAATGCAGGCTATATAGGTAATAATTTATAACGTACGTTTACGTTGTAACTTTTTTATGCAGAATATCTTATAATAATAATATTTGGTACATCATTTTGACTGTAAACGGAACAGTTGTAGCTTCGACATCATAGCACGACGATGGGAACGGAGTGTCTTAACAATGAGTTTCCTCTGCTTATCTTGTTATATGCGTCTTACATGTTTATAAATAAAAAATATGAATAAGTATTTATAATAAAACAACTTTCAATCAATTTAAATTCAAAATATGTAAATAGTCATCGAAAAATACAATATATTTATAGACTCCATAAATGCTATAAATATACAGCATAATGTCAAGTGCATACATACTACTACTTCAATAAGAAACAATAAAAAAATGTTTTGAGCATTAGGCAAGTTTGAGATATTGGAT
>DWAO01000285.1:0-28343 GCA_018230605.1 Heliconius congener
GCCGGGGGTGGTAATGATCCGGTCGAGTCTGCCCATGTGTGTTGCCATTGCTGGCAACGTGACCCGTACTTTAGTCGCCTCTTACGACACCACCAGTACCAGTAGTGTATCCTATTCTAGGGACAACAAAGTAATCTTATAAGGATTTTTTTTCCTTAAAAACTACTGATCATAAAACTGTAAATTATCGCTCTGTATAGTTTGTACATGGAAGATATATAAGAAAATCTATAAATGTGGGCATTTATTAAATGTGATAAATGCCCACATAAAACAACCCCTACGAGTAAAACGCCTTTCTGCTCATCTTTAGTATTCTTTGTTCAGTACTTTTAAAAAAAACCGGTCAAGTGCAATTTAGACTCGCCCATCAAGGATTCCATACTAATTTTATTATTTTCGGTCTACGGGAATGACAGCTTGTAAAAATTGGCTAACAAGCTTTACGTCTGTATCGAATATTTTTGTCGATAATACAAATATAAGTTTGTAAGGCTTATTTTCTGTCCATGATATAACTTACCCATTTTCGGATTTCTTCCTTTATTTGAACTGCAAGTTATGACTGCTTATAAAATTTCATAATACAAGGCCAACGGTAAGAATCCTAAAAATTGAAAACCGGTGCTTATCATACGCAGCAGGAAAGAAGAAGAAGAATGAAAGAAGCAGGAAAGCAGGAATGGTATTATTTAACTGTGCTGAAATAGTTAAACTTTTTCTTTTGCTCCAAAGCTCTTCGCGATCTTGAGAAATATGGTTTTGATAAGTAAATCGACAGACATACGGACATCAAAGAGGTCCTGTAAGAATTGTACTTTTTACTTCTAAAATGCGGAAAAATAGAAAAAATCTCAGTATTATGTTTTGGTTTGTTCAAGTAATATTGAGTATTTTAAATTTCTGTTTTATATAAGATTCTAATTATTAGAACTGTTTTTGTATTTATACAGTAATTTAAATTTCAAAATATTCTTTATTTAAATAGACTTTTGGAAGTTTTTTTAAATCATCGAATGATCATAAAGCTACCACCGAATCCTAATCTTCCTAATCACCAATCCTATTTGAGTATATTAAGGTCTACGTCAGTGTACGAGTTACCATAACAGGCTGGCAGGGCTAGATTTAGACACATGAGGACCCCTGTGCCACAATGCAAATGGGCAATGCTAGAGTGGGGGCCACATTAATTTTCGAATAAAAGGATTAATTTTAAGTTCTAAATATTTATAGTTTACACATAAAAGAAAACAATTCACAAAATAAATTAATGAGTGGGTCGATGATGGGACGATAGAAGCGTTCCATGCCAGTGCATATAAAGGGCTCCATTCCATCTACCATAAGCACCATAAAAGCGCACAATATTAGAACGCAACCCATTGGTGTGATAAGTGGTAACAAATGTGTCGTTGATCCGACAAGTCATGTCCCGAAAGACAAAGACGTAAACAGAGCTACAAATAGTTAAGTGAAATGTAACAAGATGCAACAAAATATGAATGAATTATTAGATGAGATGCATCGCATAAGACAGGGAGACGTCTGAGTCTTGCTAAGGATTTTATGTTACTTATCCAAACGATTGTCCATTACAAAATGGCATATCTGGGAATTATGTTAGGTATAGATAGAGGGTATTTATGTGGAAAGAAATAACAACAAATGGACGTGAAAAGGCATATTTACAATATTTTCATATTTGCACACTACATAGCAAAGTTAAATGAAATAATTGAGTGTTCGTAACAAAAACCGGTCAAAAGTGAGTCGGACTTGTGAAAGTGAGGGTTTCGAACCTATTTCTAGATTGTAGGTACTTAAATATGCAGTCACTAACCTATGAAAGGCAAAAGATAAACATAAACTTGTAAAGTTTTTTTGTGATATATCTATAAATTGTCAAATTTAGGATTTTTTCCTTCATTTGTAGAATTCCTTCTGACTTCCTGCCGAATTTAATAATTCTAGATTCTAGATCAACAAGTACCTTAAAAAATTTAATATTGATTGCACACAATATGTGGAAAAACGAAACATATGTACTTGAATATCTTTTGATTTTGTTGTTTGATTTGTTTTCGGTCTATAAGAAAAATGCTCTTGACAGACAGTTAATCTGTCTGTGTATATGTACAAACAGATAGATTGACAAATTAAACAGGTAATTAAACAGGTATAAGTGTCAATAATTTCTTTATTTGTTTCTACAGGTGGATGCGTCAGCGCTCCTTTTTCGGGAATAGCATATAGGGTAAAATATTTTCAACCCATACATAGAAATTAATCAACGTAGCTCAACAGTTTAGACGTAGGTTTTATTTTCATTTCACGATGTTTATTTATACCTGTATTTCATGTGACGCACTTACGCATAGATACCAATAACGTAAAGAATCATACTACTAAAAAAATACTACTAAAGGCCTACTAAACATAAAAAAATCACTTTTTCATCTTTGGGGAAAAAATGTTTTTTAAATGTATTACGCTTTTGAGTGAGTGAGTAATTAAAACCGTAGTTTCATTATGAAATGGCGCCGTTTCTTTGCAGTAATTAAATTATTGTCACAGAGATATGTAATTTGATTGTACTTTATTGTTTTATATTGTTATTTGATATTACAAAAATCTTTTAATGTGATATTTTTACCTTACCTCTTTTACTTTCAGGACTTTTGATAGCACTATTAATTGCTTTTAATTGGTTTTGTCAAAAGTCCTGAAGGTCTTTTAATATAATTTTCAAGAAAATAAATGATAATTTTATTTTAATAAGTTTATATTTTTTTATATTTATATTACCGTATGGTATCTAACTTAAAATATTAAAAATGAACATCAATAATTTAACATATGCCTAACTTAAAAAAAAACGTCAACTGACAACTCTGTTTAATTACATTTGACAATTGACAGTTTTGACTTTTATCATAGCGTTTGCGGCTTTTGCCCCTATAATAATAATATTTTGGTGTAAACAATTTAGTTAATATATTAATGTTTAAAATAAAGTTTTTATAAATGAAGATGAACGCTACTAGTTTGTATGTTTCTACTTGTCGTTTAATAATTCTTGCCGATGCTGCCGATAAAAGTTCGTGGACAGACTTGTTTCGTTTGGTCCCTTATTTACGACAATCGTTATCATGTACAGTGTGTGGAAATTTATTAAAGGAACCTTATACTCCGACGAGCTCCGGTTGTCAACATCATGTGTGTAAAAATTGTAAAGGTGGTAGGAAAAAACTTAAACCTTCGTGTACTTGGTGCAAAGACTATGAAAACTATACTGAAAATTTACAGTTACGAATTCTTTTACAATGTTATAAAAAACTTTGTGAATATTTTATGGGAACTGATATATATAAAACTTTATTAGAAGAAGATGAAATAGCAGCAGGTGTAAATGGAGGCACAGTAGCAAGTTCAGGTTTAATAGATTTAATACAAGAAGGCGCGGGGTTCAATGATGACTATAAAAGTACTGCAGGTCTTTCGAAGTCTGCCTACAGCATATTACCTTGTGTCTATACCAACTCTGCATCAACACAAACACAAGCAGCATCATCATCAAGTAATTCTGATTCAAGATCAAATAGTAAAGATTCGCCAAATTCTAGAGCTATTTCAAATGGGTCTCCACTTTACTCTGTTATGTACGCAGGTTCCGGAAATAAAATCACTATCAAAAGGAAAGCAGTTGATGAGACAGATTCATCACAGACGGAAACTAGTCCAAGAGAAGGCAAAGTATGTAAAATATATATAAATACAAATTTACATTTGTTACAAAGTTAATGTGTTTTTTAATTTCAGTCAAATCAATTAGGGTTTAAGAAACCATCAAACAGATCTAGAAGCTCAACTAGTAGTAAGAGGAAAGGGTGCAGATGTGGTAATGCCACGGCTACACCTGGTAAATTAACATGTTGCGGGCAAAGGTGTCCATGTTATGTAGAAAGCAAACCTTGTACCGAATGTAAATGTAAAGGATGCCGAAATCCTCATAGACCTGATGGACTAAAGGTATTAAATATATATTTTGTTTAAGCTTCACTGTGTATTCCTTATATAGCAAAGTAGGCACAGGGAACCTAGTATCAAGTCACTCTGTTCCATTCCATTGCATGCATGCTACCAAATTTCGAGAGAGTAACGCATGAAAAACACTGCCTTAAGAGTGATGTTATTACTTAAAAAAAATATTGGATTATTAAAATAATTACATTTATATTAAAAATATTTTCTTAATTCTCATCACTATAAATTGTGTGTTAACCTGATGATATTCTGTTTGATTCCTTTTTTATTGCTATGTGTTTTCTAATATTGTTATCTTATTATAATGTAATTTTTTGGTAATATTATAATACAAATTAAATGAATAAATCAGCTTAAAAATATAAATATGTTCATTTCCAGGTTCGACCGCACATACCTCAATTAGATACATTGCAAATAATGAATTCTAACCCTGACAGTTCACCATCATGTTCAGGCTCTATGGATAGTTTAGATGCAGATACACTCACTATGGATGCTATGGAGGAATCTCTCACTTTTTCTACAGAATTAAAATCATCTAATATTAAAGGTATATGTGTACTCATTAATATATGATAATTGAAAGTAAGTTAATAAAAATGATATTAAATAACTTTTTTTAACTTGAAAAAATACCACAGCATCATATTTTCCTAAATAATTGGAGCAGAAGCCTGCATAGCATGTTGAGTTTCAGATCTCAACATTTCTTTTTGTTTAGTTACCAGAAAGAGAAAATTAAAATATTTAATTTCCCTGAATAGGTATTGAATCCACAACAATTGTTTCCAATTCACTGTTGGACTGCGCCACATAGGCCTTATTTGGATTCCCATGGATTTCTACCACTCAACATGCAATGCTTCGAAATTGGGGTAGACAGCAGGCAGTTGACTCACTTCCCTCTGCTATATTTGTATATAGGATACAGCTTTTAACTAAAACATAATTTGTTTACAGTCTACACCAGTCAATTACAAGAAGTATCACCATTATTACCAGCCACAATAATGATGGACGAGGAGTTGCCAGCATCACCTGAAGATGAATTAAGTTCCCCTCACGAGTATACAGCGTGTTCACCTAAAGATGAACCTGAGACATCCCCTCAGTCCACTCACGAAACAAATAGTGATATAGAAGTTGATGTATGACAACAACTTTCCATTGCAGGTGACTAGATATTGTTTGTCATTAGTTTAGAGATACGTAATTTTCGCACAATTACTATTAAGAAAAAGTATGTTTGAATCATATAGAAGCAAATAGAGCAATCTCCATTCAAATAAATATTTAGAAAATAAAATAAAACATGTTTTCCATATAATTCCTCTAACTTTTGAACAAATATTACTAGAATATAACCAATATACATGCATATGTAGTTTTAGAGAATAAAATAAAAGTTATTAGATATTGCTGTATGAAAAAAAAATGGAAATTGTTGTATTAGCTTTAATATCATTCATTTAACTATTGCATAGTATAAAATAAAGTGCCTCAATAAGCTTTTGTAAATGTTTAAAATAAACAGTGTGTGGATTTTGATGCGTTTATCGTCACGTAATTGATAGGTGAGACAGTCAATAAAAATAGATCAAGTGCGAGTCGGACTCGCCCAAGGGTTACCAAAGGTTACCAATTTCATGATTGTTTTTTCACATTATTTCAGTTTTTAATTTTGAAAAAGACGGACAACTTATATATATATCTTTATAACCTTTGATTTCGAAATAACTTCAATTGATTATATAGATTTAACAAAAAAAAATATTAATTCTTCTATGCTGGACATTGATTGCATCCTCATATTTTTTACTCGCATCTGATTCATCATTAGAGTTAAAAAATAATCTTTGTATTATATGATTAAGGACCCATTATGCCCACCATTTTTAAATATATAATTATAAAATAACAAATATAAATCAGTTTAGGCCAACAAGTGACATTACACCTACACTATATATGAACACTCACACGAATGCAAAGATCAGCTTATACCTCTCAGACTACTTTCTGAGAAATAAGAGTAAAAGATGTTAAAAAAAGGGTATTGCAAGTCAACTTATTAGAGAAGAAACATTTTCAATACTTGTTTTTTTTTTCTCATATAAAGAAACTTGCCTTTGTAACTGCAGTTACAGTGTTGCAACACTCTATGAGTATGATATTAATTTAATTAGGAAAATTATGTGTCTCTACTAATGATATTTCTAAATATGTTATGTTCGCTTAATATACTAGTCACTTGTACTTTGCGGTAATAAATTATAATTATAATAGTCAAAACTATGTTTTTTATAAATTAAATTATTTTTTTGTCATAAGCTAGTGTTCTTAGTGTAAATATGAATAATTCCTTTATGCATGTAGAAACTGATATGGACCTTTAATTGACAAAGGTTCTATGTATTTTAAACTTTGACTGATAATTGAAAAATGGGAAGGCAATGGGAGTATGAATTTTTTTTATTGTAAATATAATTGGCATCGAAAAAAATTCTATTGACCATAAAAAATTCTATTAACATGATATATATGTATTTTTTTACGTTTAGATGTTTTTTTAAATATAATAATTTGTTTTAATTCCATACTCTATATTCAATATAAATGAAAAATTTTATAGTATGAAGTGCTGCCATCTATGATTGGATTTATATAATTAATTGAAAAACTTTCATATCTGAAAAACAATGTTAAGTGTAACTAAATTTTGTTAAGTGTACGAAGCGAATTTTGGAATCTCTTAAATTAAAAATAAATTAACTATATTACTTCATTAAATTGTTAGTCATATTATACATAAAATTATTTTTCCAATACTTCTTGTTACAATATTTTATAGAATTGCACACAAACAAAGTATATTTGTTATTATTAATTGATGTATAATGATAATTTCGTTGCTTTTGGCTTTGGTAATATAAACATTAAAACTTATGAACAACACTATAGAAGTTAAGAAATTACAAACTTCATAACATATTTTCATACAAAGAATTTCAATTATAAGATTTTAGCAAATAATACTATTTAATAACATTTATACGCTGTCGTTTATGACCAAAAATAAAATATAAATGTAAAAAAAATAAAGCACAAGTTGCTATTCTTGTTACTTTATTTACACTACAGGGGGATTTTTATTTAAATTTTTCATTTTATAATGTACTTACTATAATTCCAAAAAATATAATCCTAGGCGTGAAGGTCGATGCAAAATTGTTTAAAGTGATGCAGTTTACATTATGTATTATTGATATACAAATGATAGTGCTACAATATATCTACTAAAGATTACCTTTTTAACGATTTTTATTTTTTTTTATTATTTCTTTATAAAATATGTATATAAGAACATTTTGTAAACAATACCTCCGCTATTACCCAAAGCACTTTCACATATACTGACCTTATTTAAAATCTGTTATCTTTATGGTCTATCTGTTATCTTTATGTTTTTAAAGCAATTAACAGTACCGAAAAATATTCCATATAAAAATGAACTATTCAATTTGGCTGCAATCACTACATTATATTAGGTTGGAGTAACTTACAGTTCCTTAGTTATCTATAGTGTTTTGACTGTCCTGACATGAGTGTACTGATACAATTATCCGCATTATCCGAACCATATTTTTATACGGACTTTCAATGTGTTTATAATATCAATTTATAACATCAACGATGCCTGTACAATCAATTTATGTTACGTTCACAAATAGTGCTGATTCATATATCATTGTAAGCTCGGCCAAAGACAAATTATAATTACTCTATATACAATATTATTTTATATTTATGTATTATTATGGAATTTATTAAACTTACTAAGCAAATAACCAAGGTGACAGTAATATGTAAGTGACTGTACATTTAATGCCAATAAATATACAATAATGAGATGAATAATAATTATTAAAATGTTGCTCTTAGTATAGATATTTGACTGCAATGAATACTTTGTATGCATGTGTGTCGACTACAAGTGAATCTGTGATATTCTATCACCGATATTAATATTTAAAATGTTCGAGTTTTCCACTGTTCATAAATGTTTTGGCGTTATCACAAAGCACTTAAGTACAAATGAAATTGTATATGATGATAATCGTACCTTTAAATTGTGAAAAATAACTGTATTATTATAATTATTAATGCCATTATTGTAATATGTGAATGAAATAAATCAAAGTATTTTTGTTACATATGATTTTTATTTGTAGTGATGACCAGTTATTACATAAAATGAGAATAATTATCAATAAATAACATTAAATTTAAGTTAATATTAAGCTTGTTTTGGATTATTTATACTTTGTTCTGAATTTTCTGTTTCATTTGCACTGAAACTTTCATCTAATTGAAGACACGTCTCTGTATCCCAAATTCTATCGAACTCTCGTTTCAAGGTTTTTATAAGTGCACCTTCCGAGGTAATCAGTGTGTTATCTATATTATGATTCAATCGATCTACTTCATAATCCAAGGAACCCAAAATGGTTACAGCGTCGGCACAATTGGCATCGATAAGTAAAAATTCATGTTCTAATTTGATTTTGGGACAGATTATCTTAACTTGTATGCCGCATGCGATAAATGAATGTAGACTTCTTAAAGTACCGGTATTGTGCACTATAATTCGTACTTGGGCGTAATTTTTTTCGCGTTTCTGTACGTTAATCAGACATTTTGACATAGTGTCGCTGTCCAGAGTCGGCATGCATATATCGACACTGCGGCTGGCGTGTGCAATCACATAGAAAATGCAAAAGAGATTGTTTAAACCTATTTGTTTCTTTTCTTCGTCTTGTGTTCCATAAAATAAAACTTCGTTGATTGCGTCACTTTGCTTGCTGATGCCAACGATGTTTGTGAGCTTTGTGATTTTATGTGATATTCCAGCTAAGATTGACGAACTTCCAAATATAAACGATTTCCAATTTACGTTGCTCATTTTGAAATTGTTGATATATTTTTGTCAAATTAGATATTGCGCGTTTAGTTACCGAATTATAAATGTATCAACTTCTTTAAATTTAATCTACCCACATATTTGATTTTAAACAGAGAGTATGTTATAGAAAAAATATTACCTACAGTAGTTCTGTTCAATTTAAAAAAAGTTATGGTTGTAATGTAAGTAAGTAGTATCAATGTGTGCAAGTCATATTTACTGTTAAATTAACCATTACAGACTCTTTTGAAATTAGCATGATTTTTAAGAAAAAAAATTGACATTCAAGTCAGAAATTTTGATAATTTTTCCGTTTTATAATTTTATTTGTTTATTGAAGATTTTTTTACCATTTGGCTGTAGTATAATGCTAATAATATAATGTCAGAAGACCCTCTGCGTAAATCGGCCCCACGCAAAGAAGTCGATCACCGACTACAATCGAATTCTGTTGAGGCATCAGGGGACGCACCGCCTAGGAAAAAACCATCACGATCAAAAAGCAAATGTAGAATACCCAAAAATTTACGCTATGACTTGGAAAATGCTCTAGTAGGAGTAAGTAATAGTACTGAAAATATCTTATACCATTTGTAGGTACTCAATCTTTTGCTATATTTTATCTATGATATTTTACAAAAAGTAAGCGAACAATAATAAAAAAAGGCACATTAAATATTAGAGAACATATTTTTTAGATTATTTCTTTGAATTATTTAGCATGCAATAGGATTCAATTTTTAGATATTCTTAAATAGATTTTTTTACTTTTCAGTTATGCGATGTATGGTTTGAAGAGATTAAGCCATATTTAGTAGAAAACAATATTAAAATACATTTACACAACGACACAGGCGACGGTAGCGGAGACCGCGGTCTTGTTACCGGCAATTGCTCCCACTTTGATCCAGGTAGATCTGATGTACGAGCCTCCGTTAGCTCTGCTATTTAATGCGTCGTATAAAAAATTGTGTCTGACTGTAAAGACAATAGCTGTGGATTCAATCCCTACTCTTTTCCCCGCTTAAGGGGACATAGGGTGGTGTCTATTAGTCCTGACTCCTTAAGGCAAAAGTTTCAAGAAATTATTATATTAAAATTTGCATCTCAATATATTTTTGAAAATGTAATGTATGTTAAGAAAAACATTAATAATTTTACCAAAATTGGTGATGTACATAATTATGCCCATTTCTAGTATTACTAGAAATAGTGTGCTAAAGGTTATTACCTAATTAATGATTTGGTAAATGATGACACGCTTTGGGAATGAAATGCTCTAGTCGGTTTCAAAGGTATCATTGTTACAGATAATTAAATATGTATTTGTTTAAAATTGATTTAAAAAAATAAGTCCCACTGAGTTTCTAGCGCCGGTTCTTCTCGGGTCTGAGGCATTAACTGGTAGTAAATTATTTGACGTTCAAAAAATGAAGCAATTCTTATTTTGAATAAAATTATTTGAATTTGAATTTATTAAGCACGTAATGTCTCAAAAGTTGGGCGGAAAGTGGAGAACGGAGACGGAAAGTGTCTTAATACTTGGTTATGTCTACCATATATATAGGAAAAAGCATGAAGTTGTTTTTTGTTATATGTAGACGTTTCATTCATCATAGAAATATATTGAGTAATAAAATATCTATTTTGGATTGATTACACAAAGCGTGAAGCCGCGATTTTTCTTTCTGCCACTTTCAAAAAAATTGCAAAAACTCGGAATGGAGATTGAACTCACCACAAACAAATTATATATGCATATGGTTGGGCTACAACAACAGCCTACCACTCCAAGTAGCCGCAAGATTTTTTTGATGTTCATAGCATCTCTGTAGGGAGATTTTTACAAATTTCCGCTACCCTATTTATTAAATATTTTTTACATAAATGAGTTGTAACAAGCGTATAAAGATTTCGACGTAGCTTGACGTTCAAATTTTATACATTTTCTAAATAAGTATTAGCCTCACGAATTTTGTTTTAGATGCGACTTTATCATGCTTCTTTCATAATTTGATTTGATCCTGAATATTTTCAGTTATAACATTATATACTATTTATTTCTGTATCAAATCAACGTAAGCCACACCACGGAGATAATTTGTGTAATAATAAAATATCTTATAATATTTATTAAATGTTTTGCTGTAACAGCGACGTCATCACACGGTTGTGAGTTATGCAGACTGTTGTTCAACGCAGGCAACAGTATTAAAAGCGCAACGTCGCAAGCAGCCACCGCCACAGCCTCTAGTCGTTGCGGCAACTACCCAAACACCGGTATACTAATTGTTCATATTTTCAACATAAATTATATAAAAAAAAAATTGTAAAAAAAAACTTTACTGCTAAATGTATCTATTGTAAGTTATGTCTTTGTCGATTTACTTTTAAACGACTTCAAATTTGTCTAGAATTTGTGTGTTGTTTTTTAAATTTTATTCATCGTTTTCAGCATAAATGGAATAAACAAAAGACACGGAATCGAAGACAATGCCGTCAAACGGAACCGCGGCAGCCAATACCGCGACTGTGTCACTCTTATAACGTTCCGTTATTATTTACAAAAGAAAGATGCACAAATTTCATGCAAAATCAGTGCTTTTATAACAATAAGGTGGGTTATTTTTTGAGTTTCTACTATCTACTTCATATAACCTCAATGAGTGTAATGGCAGGTACAAGCGAGGATATCACAGTGAGAATGAGGAAGACCGTGGTCATATCTGTTCAGACATGACTACGTTCTTCCTCCTTTGAGAAAACGATGAGGAAAGAAAGGCCAGAAAATGTTTTATTAAACAAGAGTGAGTTTTAAAAAGGCAGGAGTGCTTGGTTGAAATTTAAAAATACTGTTTCGATGATAATAGAGGAAGGTCACGTAATAGCCGTAGGGCATGTATGAAGAGGTTGATGACAAAGGACGAAGCAAAAGAGACATGCAAATACCTTGTAGCGTTGGCGCTCCGTTCTCTCTATTCGAAGTGTTCAACCTACTTTAAAATGTAGATGCCTGCCAATGTACTCCTCGTAATGATGCAGTCGGTCATCTCCCAATACACAGACTTCAGTCTACCTATTGACTCTTTGTGATCGTATGCCGTTGTGTAGATGTATTAATAAATATCTACACAGGTTATTACACACGTACACATACACACATGTCTGCAAACCACCACCACATATGAGATCTCTCATCCACACATGCACATATATAAACTCATATTAACACCAATAAATAGATAACTTCTAAACACACCGAATACAAATAAATAGAGTTAATAAAAAAAAGACCTAGAATCACTCGCTGTGAAGTAGAGCTCCTTTGCTCCAGGATGTCTATAGAATCATCAGCAAAATTATTTATTATTTTTTTAATAAATTCTGGCCTTAAAATATGATAAGTAAAGAAAATAACTTGCAGCAGGAAGGTTTCATTATATAATTAATAGAATAAATAGTTAATACAAGTTAAGACTATTGGTGGCGCAGTGGACAAGTATGCGACTGTAAACGCAGCAGGTTATACAATATTTTCATTCCCTCGCTCCGGTAACTAAACAAAGCGCACTCAATCGCAATGAGTTAGGCGGAATGTCAAGAACGGCAGAATTTAAATGGAAACGGGTGTGTTAAGACTACATTTCCAGGTTTCCTTAGATTTCCCTGATATGCGTTGATTTTTTATTGCAACAACTTTCAAGTTGCTATTCTTGACTTACTGCCCTCTTTTTTTCTACGCCTGTGTAATATTTGTACAGATTTGAATTAAATTGACATCTAATTATTTAATTATTTATCAGCCCCTGAAAATAATAATAAGCCCAACGCGCTTAAACCTTAGGGTTCGCTTTTGCACGCTTGGGAAAAATCGTAAAGCTAAAAAAAAATAAAAGAATTCGAAGAACGATTTTACAATAATATATTTAATTTAGTTTTTTAAATAATATCAAGGATTTAATATCAAGAAAACATAAATTGAAACACGCGCACGCTCAAACGGACACAGTGTGTTCTGGTAAAGATAAAGTTGCAAAGAAAATATTTAACACAAAACTAGCACATAAAGGAAATCAATATGACAAGAACTATCCATTATTTCCAGACGTGAGTATGATTTATGCTATATACATTTTAGTACCATATAACAAATCTATTATGGTATTAAAATGTAATATTGTAACAAAAATACAAACTAAGATTAAATGGGTATAACAAAAAAATCTCTAAATAGCTTGTTTATAAGAGCACCGTTACACTTTTCGTTTCTGTATTAGCGGCATATTGGCGGAACGGAAACCCCGCGAAAACGGAACTTTTATTGTACTAATAATTAAAATTAAATAAGAATAATCAACAATGTTGCGACGTATTCATTTTTATCTAATGTTCGTTACGCCAAAAGGTGAGCCACGTTGAGGTGCCTAGATTAAATTCGTTAGGTATAAGTTTGAAATAATTAACGTTATATGCTGTTCCCGTAAATAGAGCGCTGACGCCTGAATCTATAAAATATAATCTATTGCAATTCTTAAAAGAAAAGTTAGAAAATTAAAATTGACTTATAATTTCACACAAATACTATATTAAGATAAATTATCTTTTATTTATCAAAAAAAAATTTTAGAAAATTATTATTTTTCGACCATTCATACCTTTTATTGTTTCTTCAAAAATATTTTTTGTCAAATATTACCTATATCTCCATAATCTCTGTATGCTATTACGTTCTATATATCAGATGGTTTATTTAATTAACATTGCTATTTTGTTTTCAGGATCTCATCGACTTAATAGTCAAAAAACATGACAAAAAGTTACAAGTGTTATATGTGAGTCCAAGAAAAGATCATTCACCATCAATAATGAATTTATGTGCTCCTCCAGATTCAAAGCGGGCATCTTTCGGTTTCTATAAAACACCTCCATGGAGATAATTTTTGTTGATTTTGAAATTTGTTTAAATTTACCAAGTAATCATTTATTATAGAAGACCAATCACGTACTTCACCAAACTGGCCATATTATAAATAAAGAACAACTTATTTTTAAAGATAGTATTATGATAAATATATTTTTATAGCCTTATAAATAAAGTCTATTTCCTTTAATTTTGCTATTATTATTCATGTAAATTTCCTAGCTTCATTAAGTTAGATGTGTGGTTGTGACTCTCTAAATACGTTGTTTGTTTGTTAAATAAAACGTGAGAGTTTCTTTGTTATTGTCTTTGTAATACATGTCTATCTAGATTCTAAGCTTTCACAAAGATTTGCCTCGGATCGTTTGACTATGAATAACGTTTTAAGTAAAGTCATAGGTATTATTTATATTTCAGTATTTGTTAAACGTAAGAAAAAAATATAACTCGCACACGACACATTTTATTGGTATACAACTTACATCTACTCCTTATCTTACGACTCTTTACAAAATTACAAGACATACTCCGACAACGATACGACTATAAAAGGCAGTACAGTGCGTGTTTACACACGAATAAAAATAATTTACAAAAAAGCAGTCGAAAAATATACATCACACATATTAAATAACTAAATAAATAAGTTACACTTCACCGAGCTTCGATCGCAACCGCGACAGCTGGCCGCCGTCCGGTCGGGGCCGACGCACGCTCTTTGGATCCGAGAAGAGTTTATGGAATGTCCACGCGTTACAATTACAACTTGTAAGACTAATTCGTATGTTTTACGTAGTCTGTTTCAAAGTACGCGGTGGCGCCGTGCGCGCCCTTCCTGTCGAGCGCGCGCACGCGCACGAAGAGAAACGCGGCCACCAGCGACGCCACCACCAGCACTAGCAGGAGCATCACGAGACCCGCCACAAAGGACGGCACCGACATGCAGATCGTTTCTGGATCCGTGGCGGGAGACTGGATCACAACAGTTTCGTTGGACGCAGCGTTGTTTAATGCGAAATTCACGTCGCCTGGTGCGACTACTTGTATTGTTCTGCTTGTATTGACATCTGTCATTTCTTGAGCGTCACGCTTATAAATTCGTTGTGGAGACGTTTCACGCCTTCTTCTTATTCCCATTAAACTCTCTGGCAAGTCTTCAACAGAACGCGGCCGTCCGCCTAAAGTAGCCAGATTTCCGTGGCCTTCGTCTTTCCTTTTAACAGTGTTGTATATTCCACGACGACCAGGCGGAGGAGGTGGCGGCAAGTTGACGTCGTCCTCATCTCGAACGGGAGCAGGAGATGACGGATTAGGTGCGTTAGGTGTGGAGGAAACTTGCGCTTGTGGGGGCGGTACTACATCATCTCTCTTCTCTGAATATGCACCCACAGCGTCGGCTGGATGTCGTGGATCAGGGAAAGCCGGCGGTACTCCATACTCTGCGTGCGGTGCAGGTGGAGGTGGACCGTATTCACCGTGTCCTCCGTTAGGTAATCCATACTCGCCTCCTGCAGTTAACGCGTTTCCTCCTAATAACGGTACTCCATAATCAGCACCTAGTCCTCCACATTTAGGTTCTGGACAATTATACCGACATACTTGAATTACACATTGGAAGTGAACATTCATAGAGTCAGGGAATTTAAATGCTTGGAAATAAGCAAATGACACAACCGATGCTGATGGGCCGAAATTCTTGATTTTTTGGAATTTGCTCATAATTTTAGGTCTCACTACGCATCCATACTGATCTACTAATTGAATAGGAGCTCGCTTGCCGTCGTGAGCAACGCAATTTCTTACAAGCATATCGAATTTATTTTCATCGTCTTTGATCGCTAGAACCATAGTCATAGTTTGTCCAATCTTAACTATACCCGACACTTCTGAGGCCCAAGGTCCTTTTCCAACTTGGATTTGCATCCAACATTGCAAGTTGTCTCCAAGAAAGTTAGCTGTTACAGCGTGCAACATATCAACTTGGAATGGTCTGAATGTTACTGCTTTTTCGTAATAGTCGTACCACGTACATCTTAGTTTTCGCGCTTGATCCCATACTTCTTGAACATAAGGATCGTACTGAACTATAATTGTATTTTCAACGTATGATCCACTAGGTGTAGGGCTGCCGTACGCTGCAACGTTGTGATTAGCAGAGCTTGCCATACCACAACTGTTTAGGAATATTTCAAATGTCGCACTTAAGTGTCCCGTACCCGGTTTCAAATGCATACAGTGAGGGTCGCTATAAAATCCTTTTGAAAATATCATACCGTAAAATGGTCGATCGAATTCTATATTGACACGCATATGAGTCTTTTCACATTGTACTTGAAGATGTTTAATTTTTGGACTGTCTGGTGTGGCAAGTGGCCAAGGGTCGTCTGTGTGTGCTGGAGGTAGGGGCGGGCCATAGGCGCCGCCTCTGTGTTCTAGAGGTAGAGATGCCGAGTCGACGGGTGGTTCGCATATCGCGTCCTGTAATTAAATAAGAAAATAATATTATTATTTATTATATAACTTATAGTTCATATCAAAAATTGTTAAATTTCGTGATTTAAATAACTAAAATATAAATTATTTTCATCAACCAAAATTATCTAGGTATATGCAGCATGTTTGCGTCTTGTGATAGTTAGCTATTAAGCGTAATGAATGCATCGTTGGATAGCGCACATTCCGCAAGCGCGGGCGCGTCGCACTCTAGTTGGCGGCACGCGCGTGCGCTCTTCCCGGCGTTTCGCGTTTGCTTCTTTCCGACTTTCTACACTGACGGATAGCTCGCGAGATCAATTATAATATTAATCAGCGCAATCATACCACCAACACGAGTTCCGCCGGCTTTCTACGTCTTATGAATACCAAATTTTGAATTAAGCTTTTTCTTATAGGTATGTATGTACGTGTAGCAATAAGTATGACTAGTATAAGTTAAATAAACTAGAAATAATTATTCGTATATTTTTTACATCATGATTTAAAATAATAAAAAAAATATGCTTTTTAAATTATTATTTAAATTAAATATATTTATATTGGTTGTTGCGCTATGTATTTTATGATAGATTAAATTACACGCGTAATTTACAGTGTGCCTTTTGCGCTTGAACAAGGTCTAGTCAAGGACGCTTTTGTGTTTTTTTTCTATATGTAGACAAGCAAAATGTTAAAAAACTAATGCCAATAAAAATGTATAAAGCATGGTGCCTTGCTTACTATCGTATTTTCTAAACCGGTTAGAAATTATATCCACTGCTCGAGATCGCGGAGGAAAGCACCGGACTTGCACCAGCATGCGCAACTCTAAAAAATAGCTTTCTTTGCTTGCGAATAAAGAAATAATCTTACCATGACTTAGCTACAGTCATTGTTACGTCGAAAGTTGAAGCAGATTTCAAAAGCGAAAATTTAAAGTCGCTATATGAATATATTTAAAAAAAAACGGTGTGAAAGCATAACAATATATTGTGCGTGATGCCACCAACTTAACATGGTTTTTTATAAGTAATGTAGTATTTAGTCACGTTTGTGTCGTGTTATCTCTGATATATTTTATTAAAAAGAGGACAACTCTTTTATTCTATGATATCGTTTTTCTTTTTTTCTTATTTATGTTTTACAATGTTTAGATAGCACTAGATTTGGTAAGTAATAGCAAAACATATGATACGATTGGATGGTCGGTGTATAACTGTTTGTCATCTGACGCAGAGCAATTGCGTGCTCGTAATGTTGTACGCTGTACCGCAGAAATGTTAACAGATCCATGTTTACCGTTTACCATTCTATCTAACAGAAGATTTATTACTATCAATATTACCACTTGTAATATCAAGTTTTATATGTATGATGTTAAAAGCTTGCATTTGTAAGCATTGTAAAGTATTTTTTTATAAATGGCCTTGGCTTACCTTATAATGCTCATACAAAAATCAACAAAATAATGAGAAAAATGCTAACGTCTTTCTATAGTACTTAGTAATGAATCGGTCAAGTGCGCAAGGGTCAGACGAACTGCGCTTGAGCAGGTGAAAGTCCCTTCTTTACCCACATCCGTTTCCACCGAACATGATCCCGGTTATAACTCATAAGCTCATAACTTCGGAAATTTTCACTTAAGGTTCATTCATTGTTACGCAAAAACTAGTAGTTTATAAGTCTTTAGACAAAACCCATTAGCAAAATTATTTGAAATGTTAATTTAAATATAATATAACAATAAATGTACATATATAAAATTTTACAACATTTAAAAGCACATTCCTCTGTGATATAACCTAACTTCTTTTCCTATATGTTAACAGTCATATAAAATACTTAATTTATAGGTAAAGGTCATCTCAAGACCGGAACTACTTAATATTTAGTTCAACACAGAGGAAAGTTTTTAAAACCGGATTTTTATTTTCATTCAGATTATTGTGAATGTTATGAGGTGAAATGACGTATGAGGAGTGTGTACTTGGATCAAACTTTCATAATACGGAATTGGAAGACATCAAATATGACAGTGAATTTAATTAATCTAAATAATAAATATTAATTAAATTATTTATTTATTTTTTGGCTGCTATATATACCTGAGTATACTACATAGACATATAAAATAAATGACTGTTTAATATAATGATGCCTGTGACCGTGAACTCCGCGGCGACCCGAGGAAGTGCGTGATTACTTTCACCATTCTAAGTTTCATTTTCATTTCCCTTGTGTTGCCTACAGGTACAGTGTAGGTGCACTCATTTTAAAATTATCCGTCAAATATTATTAACTCCTATATGTAAATCGGTAACATACTATCTAAAAATCAAATAAAGGAGTTATATTAACTGTAGAAGAGAAAAGAAGAAGAAAATAAGTGTAAACGAGTGTTTTTTATAAAAAGTGCTGAGCAAATTGCCTAATAACATATATCTATGAGACTACAATTGTGAACTAACTAAAAACTAACGAAAAAGAATTATTAAATAGTTTTTTTTTTAAGTTGCATAATCTATGAGAAATCAGACAGTCTTTTCTTCGATTAAAAAGGAATATAAAGTAAAAAATAACGATTTTGTATGTAGAGAGATGTGTAATTTAGAGATGTGACTTAATATATTTATGGTTATAGTACAAGTTGAAGAGAAAACTTGCATCGTAATTTTGTTTTAACAAATATACATACATAATTTTTTTTTTCATATCTAGAGATATCCAATAAACGAAAGTGATCCGTAATTTACACTTTCTATGACAAATAGCTTTCTAACACGACGTAGCGTATCTTCCCTCAAACAATACACACACTCACGTACAGATGTACCTACATCTTATAAGAAAATACTTTCTTGTATAATTATTAAAAAATAGTAACATATAATACAATTTTCATTTTGATCGACGAATTTAATTTGAGAAAAGACTTTTTTAATTTGAGAAAAAAAAAACAATATATTACTGGAGAATATTTCTTTTTATTATACCTGAATGTGTTTAAAAATTAATAATTATTATTATAATTTTGCATCTTAAAACAGCGTTTGAATGGAACAATTATGACAACTTACTACAAAAATTACTCAAACAAAACTCTTGCATCATTCGAACCAAATTTTACTGAGAGTGAAAGTGTGAACTGAGAGTATTTTAGCGTTCATTGGCTTTGGGCTACTCGTAATCATTTTAAATATCACGTAAATGCATCTGTAGTTTCTCATAACGTACTGTTACGCAAATAATCGACAATAAAAATATATCTGAAGCGAAAGCGTGGAAAACTTAAATTCGATGCTGTGACATAACTTACAACATTTAAATTAAAAAATGAACGTACTTAATAACTTTATAGGTTATTTTCAACAAGTTTCTATATATGGGTATAAATAAATTCCATTGAATCAGTGTTTAGTGGATGCGCTAACGGAATCATTAGCCTACTTGTCAGTAAGGCGAGCGGAAAAAGCTGAATAATGTAAGAGCGTAACGCGAAAATGATACGATATATGTATACGTATAAAAGTATTTAATTTTTTTAGTGTTTGGGTGGCGGAACTCAACGCCGTGCTTTGCCTCTACATCGCAATGAAAAAATAAAAATATAAATTTAAATAAATATTAAATTTCCTTGAGTAGGGTCGACCCATGACCAGTTGCGTTTACAGTTACACGTTGTCCCCCTCAGTCGGAGAATTTAATGTTTGCTATAAACATGAGAAAGTACGTATATATAAGAAAAACATATTGGGGATATGCAAATGTTCATATTAAATATTTTTACAAAAAAGAATTTTTGAAACGTTAAGAAAGCACGCACTCTGCGGAACATTAATTATGCGTTGGTACTTATTCTCATCTCAATGAGTTTTTTCAAGTGAATTCAATATAAATCGAGACAATTAAGTTATTATATTTTAAAATATTTATATATGTTAGGTTATCAGATACCGTTGTGGTTCACATTTTTATCTACTAATACCTTTCACTCGAAAAATCAATGAATTATTTTTTTCTATGTTGAACGAGAAAAAAATATTCTAGGAAATTTTAATGCCATAAAATAGTAAATTATTTAATACATAGGTAATTCATTCATTTCATTACTAATAATTGCCTATTGTTGTGTCTACAATTTGTGTGATAGTTGAATTTAAAATAGAAATAAAAGAATTGTGCAAGACTAACCTGTAAAAGGAGCGTCGTGAACAGCAGCAGCAATCTGATCCTCCTCATAGTCTCGGTCCAGTCAGTCGGCAGCCTGCAACCAATGACACACATTGAGGTAGGCACTAGTATCGCGCAGAGCGCTTCGCAATGCGCTTGCGCGTGCGCTAGAGGCGCTTCAGCTCGAACGCAAAAGCGTGCATGTTAGAGACTGGCATGCGCGAGCGCATCGCTACGAGCCCCTCTCGTTCCCCCCCAGTGTGTCTGACCCAATGACCGAGTGCAACTTGCGCCGGAACTGCACCGGCTTACGTTTGCCATGTTTCTCGCTGATGCGCTCCCGTTGAGCGGAAGCTTCGTGTGGCCTTCACCTTGCAAAATCCAAGGCCGTATATTTCCATTTCATAATATATATTATTATCGGTAAAATAATAATGATAATAATGAAGGGTCTCAATTGTATAATAATATATTTTTGATTTGATTAAGTCACATATTACGAAAACCTTAATGTAGTAGGACAAAGTAATAAAATATAATCCACTCGATATCTCAATATTATGTACTTATCAAGGAAGTATTGTAATTAATATCAGCCTTTAAAGTATTAAGTTTGTCCTACGAACGTACGTAGCGCAGCCACAAGACGGCTACGAAAAGATTTTAATAGTCTCATATTTGTTAATTACGAGTACTTTCATATGTGTGAATAAATATAACGTTTTTACTGATATTTATTTGAATGTTACTTTATATACATTTAGTAAATAACATGTCACGTAATATTTTTATAAATAGAAATTTTGCCTGAAGCCATATATGTACGTAACGTGGCATTTTATCCTTCAAAGTTAACAACTTAGTTGTAAAGAACGAGAAGGCTATTAGTTTTTTATGTTACCGATCAATTTATCCGAAGTCAGGCTCCGCTGGCAAGAAAGTAAACCCTGAGGCATTTTCTATTTTCGCATAATCTATACTAGATATTATAATAATAGTTGGCGTAGCAGGTGCCGGCCTACTTCAATTAACCAACAAACAAGACCACATCGAATGTAGAGCGACATTCGCCTAATCAAAATCAAACCGCAACCATAAATAGATAAAGCTCTCTCTCTCTCAGACAGCTAAACTTTTATTTTATTTTATTTGTTTTAAAAGTCATCTAAATCATTCCATTTCTATCATTCTAATCATTAACAATAAAAAATACATAAGATATACTTACATATATACTTTAGTAAAAAATAAATAAATAAATCAGCTTCACGCTGTAACCCGCATACAGCAGGAGAGGTAGAGGCCTAGTGTTAATTACTGCTGTTCCCCACTTTCCGTCGAAGTTTTCGTTGCATTGTGTGTTTAGTGGCGGAACTCAAGGCCGGGCTTTTGCCTTGGTAATAGAGCGAAGAAATGAAAATATTTCATTACCTCGAGTGGGGATCGAACCCACAACCGCCGCGTTACAGACACACCTTTGTGCCTTTGCGCTACAACGGACTCTATACTTTTGCGAACAAAAATAATGGAAACATAAAATACCACGATGTGAAAAAAAGTTACTAATACAATTGTTGTTTGAAATATAAAAACTAATAATCCAATAATTTTCCGTGTTAAAATGTTTTTTTAAATAATTGCAACCGACAAAGAAATTTTATATAGAAGATTAGATATGATTATACTGTTACTATTGTTAAATATGCTTTAGGGGACGTTCGAACGTTTATCTGTTCTTTGATTGCTTTATTAAAATCTCGTTATTCTTGTAATCTCATTACACGTAAACGTATTGAATAGCTCGTTATCTAATAACAAAAAACATATAACTATTATTTATATTTGGCTATAAATCCTCTCTAACATATTTTTTTACATATGTTGATCTCAAAAACAGCAATTAATAGTGATTTGGCTAAAACCAATTTGAAATGTAACTTTAGCGAGTAGAAACTTTCGTTTTCTAATTTGCAATTCAACGAAGACGGCATTTTAGAAAATCGTAACTTTGGTGCAATTAACTTTTTTTATTTGAGAAATCAAAAGTATTAAGATTTCATTTAAAAAGTAAATCATATTGCATATCATCTAAATTTGGGTATAGAAAACTCTGACAAGTTGAAATTACAAGCATAATAGTTTAATCTTTCCTCGTCACTTTCGGCTCTGATTAACGGCGCGTGCGCAAGCGCTATGACTTTTAATTGGCTGGTAAGGAACTGAAAGTTTTACTTAATTAATTAATGGAAATGGTTTAAATGTATAAAAATTATTCTTAACAATAATATATTTAATGTAAAAGACGTGCAGAAGAAAGTACTCAAGTGTTTTTTTAATTACTTCTAAGCAGTAAAATAGCATTGTGAATTTTGTACACATAAATGCAAAAATCTAAATGTTTCCTTTGTTTTAATTTGCAATTGTTGCCATTTTCATGTATATTTTATATGTTATTCTTAAAATTAAGTTTATTTTTTATTTTGTTAAATACAAAGTTAAAAATATTGTCGAGCAAATGAAAATAGTAGTAATAATCCACATCCACACCCTAGAAACCATTAAAGATTTCTTAATATCACACGATTTAGCGATTTCACTACAAATTGTCGTCGACTTTCCGATGTAAAAACAGAAAAATAATCAAACTCAATTGAAGCGTTACAGGAAAAGCATATTTTACAAACGTTCCAATGTCGAACGATCGTTGAAGTATTCTTATACAAAGATATGAAACCATTGAATTTGTTTTACAAGCTTTCGATTGCAATGAAAAAATCGTATTGTGTTCTGTTTCATTAAAAAATTTCACTTGATAGGTCAATGTATCATATATTATCATCACTTTTCTTTAACGGATCCAAATTTTCATAAGGGCTAGCAAGAGCATCACAATCAAATAGTTTTGTTAATATGGTGATACTGCCTATCTATATTTTTTAGTTTATACTCTTGATATGTTTATTGAATTCGAAATAACAAAACATAACATAATAATAATATAATTTTATTTTTCAGAACTACCCTACATCACTTTAAGCAGACTGGAAAACTATAAAGCTATATTGTCGGAAAAATGTAACAAAATATGTGAAATATTGTATATATGAGTCAAAAAAATATATAATATATTGTTATTAAGATTTCATGAATACGATTGACAATTTTGACGACGCGTTTCGCTACACCTGCTCAACAAATTTCGCATATTGTATACAACGTGGACTCAAGGTTACGCCATAAAACACTTTCTCCGCTGCTCGCAGTTCATTGCACTTCGAATTTTGCATCTCTACATAAATAGAGAGATGTTTCAAACTTAACGTCAAAACGATTGTAATGAATCAATTAAATATGAACCAAATCAAGCCTCAAATAAAGTCCAAAATTAACAATTTTTGAAACACAACTTGATATCAGACGATGTTTACGTCCAATGCCCATGTTAATGGCATTGGGAAACGTAACGTGGCCCACTTTCTCTTTTAAGCATACGCAGTCTTTCTCTCACAAGTATGGTCTTAACTTGGTAGAGTGAGATGACTGTATATTCATGAGCTCCTACTGCATGAGCCTGTCAGCTCGCTTTCTTCGCCGCACTTGGCATTAGAAGCACAGAGTCCGGCAACTTTCGATAGATTCTGCGATCCCGATTGGGCTGTGTGACAAACCGATACAATTAACTAATCTGTAATCTGCCAATTGTTGCGCAACACGTTACTTAGTATTCGATTTACGTTTTCTATTATTTAATATTGTAGTAAATTTGCATACTGTTATATTATATGATCGGTAACGCGATTAACTTTCCAAATGTATCTTTCCTACCTGTTTCGCATGTAAATGGTGTCAGAGTTATTTTATGTTACTGTCAATGAATCTAATTGTCACTGTATAGAACAGTTAAATCCGGATCTCGTTCGACAAAATGTTTTATATTAATAACGTATAAAATTAGGCTTAGTGTGAGAAAAAAATATTGGAGCGCCTAGTATGCTATAAATTGTCTTAACGAAGAAAAATTCAATAGATGTGTAATATTTAATGTGTACACACACAAAAAATGTTGTAAGTATAGCAACAACAATTGTATCAGCAGATATTTAATTTCTCAAAATAAACTATGTGCTGATTTATATAAATCTTATTATAAGATAACGTAAATGCTTTCTTATGATAAAAAAACATAAGTAAAAAAAATATAAAAATTTGCGATTTGCGAGTATAATATTCACAAACTTTTTACATTTTTTATTATTATTACGAAGCCCCATTCATATATAAATTAAATTAAATTTTTTTTGTCCAAATAACATTTTAATCTAATCAAAAAACAGACTTAGTTTGTTTTGTTAAACAAACAAATTTTAATACTGATATATTAAAATTCAATTTATCTCTCTAATTTTCTATATAAAGATCAAATTTTCGATTTTTGATTACAATATTAATGATTATATTAATCGACCAAAAATATATATATTTTATTAATAATTTAAATTTAATAGTAAACAATGTAAAGAGCAACTTCAATGATTTCTCTCCATTAAGCATCAGAACAGACTTAATATATTCAAGTGGGGTAGCAAGTGGCGTTTGCAAATAAACTACCTTGTCAATTAATAGGCAGAGCTTTCCAATGTCAAAACTGTGCTGTCTAAATACCAACTTCCGCATCTCCAGGGAATTGGCCTTGTTTTCCCTTAGATATATTTACATAACTTGTATATATAATTGCATTCAGTAACTAAATCTACTAAAAGGTACTATTCTACTACACGTTTATTGTTTCTATTCATTTAACCATATGTTTAATTGAAGTTATTGGTTATAACTTCAATTTGATTGATTTGATTAGATACATATTTGCTATTTTTCTCATAATCAACAATCTAATGTTGTTTCCAAGCTGGTGTTAATTTAAACGTCACAAAATGTTAAAAAAATCTAATTTAGTAATTTCTAATCTGCACTAGCTTACTCTCAATTGTACTTAATGATGCAAAATAGTTAAAACATATATCCACTAGATTTTATTATCATTAGAACAAGTTAAAATTTAATTGAAGAAGATTTTTTATTAATTCCAACTGAAAACAATAAACTTTTTAACAAAAATACTGAGCATTAGCGCGAACAAAGATATTCTTATATAAAATCTAATCTATGATGTTGACGTCAGACTATTCAAGATATCTCTTCCTAACCGGAACTTCCAAGCGGAGAAAACTAGCTACATCAATGCACCGCGCGCATTTCGCGACATCCGACTCCCGGCATCGTATAACAACTGCATTAGATATCGTTGCTATCTAAAGGAAACAGGTATCATGATATATTCGATCATCCTCTCCCGACACAGGAACCCGATGTTTCGCGTCAGTAATGTGTTTTTTTGCAATTAATTATGGTCGTTTTCTTTTTAAGCTTTTCGTATGTATACGTATTGGATGTATATTACAAGTGCAAATATCCAAGCAATTCATGAAGAAATCAAAAGAAATTTTAGGTACACTACAGCAATAGCGACGCGGTGATCTTGAAATGATGTAATAAATAAAAATGTCCGTCAATCTGTCCGTAGGATAAGGTCAGTGCGGGCGCAAGCCGCAGACCAGCAGAGAGAAAGCTGACGTATATTTCAAGGACGAGGGCAGCGGCGCTTGCGCAACACTGTGAGATAATTGATGCGCTCGGAGCCCTCTGAACGATCGTGTCGAAATCACAATGCGGACGCCGATTTAAGGACGATGACTTCATCGCGAGGCACTCGAGTACAATAGACAAAACGCTTTCTCTCATCATTTTACGGTTGCGTCATTATGAAACAAAATTACCAGACAGAAACATTTAGGTCTATTTTAAAGTTATTCGTTACTCTTGGCTATTCCAATGGCTTTTTATTTTATCAATTTTAGTTTCTAATTTAACATTATTCCATAAAATGGGAGATTAGCCAGCTTGTTAAGTCTATATATTTTAATAGATATTTGAATGACCTAAATACATAGTTAGGTTATATTTTTTCCCCAACTGTCATTACTGCTTTTGTCCAAAAAATGTACCTTACATATAAATATTAGTCGCTTCCTAGTAAAAATGAAACAAATAGATATCAATAGTGTACTTTTAAATAAAATTGTACTACGACGTTGTATACACATATGTACATGCATATACACATATGTACATACATATATCTGTGAAATGAATTAACATATAATATAGAAGAAGATAATAGCTGCGAAACTAGTTTTATTTCAAGTGTGATCCTTCAGTGGGCACTTTCTCTGACACGCATCGCATTACGTTAAATGGACTTACAGAGGTATTGCATAACAGTCTCACTTACTCTTAGGTAATTATAGCGGAGAAAGTTAAATATTTTGGCAAAGAAATAATAGGCCTTACACTCCGCGTAAAAAAAATATAACAGCCGCTTCCGTTTCTTAACGGCTTTACGTAACTAATTTAAATATGTGCGACCGCAATGGGGAAATTTAAAGAATATAAATAATACAAAAACTTTATTGTATTTTAACTTTAGTGTACTTTTGAGTATAAAACAAGTTTCGACAAAAATATTTAAACCAGTACTTACAAAAGAGTTTGGCGGTGGCATAAAGTCTCCAAATTTTTGAGAAAACCTGAAACAATAGTAGTACTTTGTAGTAATATGTATGCATTGTATTAAACAATAGGATGAAATGTAACAAAAAATCAGTGTGAATATATTTTTTCTGTGGTATAAGTATGTATAAATTTGATTTTATTGTAAGTTATCATTACATATTTGATTTCATGTTTTGTAGGTCTACGGAAAGTACCATATAGAATTAATATACACGGCCAATTTCATACAAAACGCAGCAAAACCGATGCATAATAAACGCTCGTATCATTTGATGGCGCTAAGTGCTGGAAATGGATCATAGACCAAGATATTTAATATTAATTTCAGCTTGCTTACGTTTACGCAATCTTGAGATAAAAAGTGTTAATAGACGGACAGACATATAGACGGCCACCAAAGTTGTCCTATAGGATATTCTATTAAGATTCCGTTTTATTCTTTTAAGGCTAGGTGACCCTAAACATAATGTAAACTTCATATGTAATTTACATAATTTAAAACAGCCATTTTATTTATTTTACACGAAAGAAAATTTTATATGAATATATTTCATATGAATATATAATATTTAAAATTATTTTAAGTCATATTTTCATATTTAAAACAGTAGAAATTTTTAATTACATTTTTTACTGTAATTATCTATCTACCATAGATAGGTCTTTTAACAGGATATAAGTATTTAATTTTTTTAAGAACCATCATAAAATCCCAAACTTGGGTTTCTGGTGGCTATTAAGTTATTATGCACTTCTTTTTAATTTCTTCTTTAATTGATTTAATCTAACTTTCACTAAGTTACAAACTAATAATTTCGCTTTCCCGGTCTAGATACACCGCCTGGCGCCATTCTGACGTTGGAGTTTATAATGTGACATGTACATCGCACAGATTCTAAAATGGGCGGATATTAGCGAACTAAACATGAGTGCACGAATGATCCGTAGCTAAAAAAAATAAGAAGATAAGCTTTTTTTTATATCTAGAAATTTAAGAATAAAAACTTACATGGGCAATGTGTACTAAAACGGAGTGTACTAATCTTGTATTTATTTCTATTCAAACATACTAATATCTTTACGTTTGGTAGAGTCACGTCGCCAGCAATGGCAACACGCATGGGCAGACTCGAC
>DWAO01000286.1:0-28312 GCA_018230605.1 Heliconius congener
TTCGAAGGTCAACCGAGGTCTCCCCCTACCTCTCTTACCACTCACTTTTCCATCACTTTTAATAAATATATAAATGGAATAAATTCTTATCATTATTAGAAGTCATGGTTTATATTATTATATACTTTTTATCACGTTAATGTCGATACATTGAAATATAAAGAACATATTTAAGAGACAATCAAAAAATTTTTGCATTTATTTTCTTCGAAATTCAAAAGTGCATCCGTAATAAGATAAAAGGATGATCGCTTCGAATACTCAAAGCATAGATAATATTTAAAGGATGGATGCCCTTAGAGCCCTTCTTCATAGAGGTTTCTCAAGAGATGCAAAATAGAGATACAGTAAAAGCTAGCCAAAGAATTGTCTTTTGCACTGTAATTGTTTAAATACTAACTAATAGATACTCTTGTCGTTTTTTATTAACAATATGCGTTTTGAATACCTCTGTCGCCTCCTCTACTGTCATCATCAGAGGGTCCTCATGCTTTTTACGTTACCTTTTTCCAATAGCGACAAAGTGTTCTCGCATGTCAACGGAGTTGACTCCTCGCGTCTGTCTTACCACTCACTCATGAGCTTAAACTATCTGAGCACGTGCATCATTATCAGCGTGACGTCCTCGCTAGTACCTGCCATTCTGCGTATCTCTTCATTGTGGATTCGGTCAGCCAAGCTGACTCTGCATATCCTTAAGCTTAAGCTTGCATCTTTACAGCATAATAAATATTGTAAAGTATTTATATATGCATGTGTGGATCTCATATCTACACATATACTCTCACAAAGTATATGTTATAAACATGTATTAAATATTCAATTAATGTCTTCACTGGCAAGAACTACAAGCGCGAGAACCCCGCTCGTGAGCTCCTCGTAATGGTGAATTCGGATGTCCGTTTACACCTCTAAATATCCTGAATATCTACAAATTCAAAATATCCTGACATGAGACATATATGAATATCCGACCTCTGATCTGACATCGACAAATGTGCCCTCATCCACACATGTGATCTAATATGCTCACATGTGGGGCTACATCCACATGTGATCTAATATGCTCACATGTGGGGCTACATCCACACGTGATCTAATATGCTCACATGTGGGGCTTCATCCACACATGTGATCTAATATGCTCATATGTGGGGCTACATCCGCACATGTAATCTGACCGGCTTATGCCCCTGCGACAAGACTGGCCTCTCTTAACTAAATATTTTCTTAGTATGCTTAAGAATTCAATGTCAGAGGTTTTTAGGAGGGTAATGAGTAAAAAAAAAGATACAACAAACATACATAAATATATATTTCACATAAAATACATTAATATTAAAGATACAATAGTTGATTAATATTCGTTACCGCGTCATGACACACCGCATGTAACTCTGACCTCAGGTACAGAAGGCTACGTACCTTCCTTAATAAACGGAATATGTAACACAAAAATAATGTTTCAATTCGAACCAGTAGTTTCTGAGATTAATGCGTTCAACCAAACTAACATTTCAGCTTACTCTTTCTTAAAAAAAAAACAAAAACAATAATGAGGCCATCGTGACAAAGCGTGTGACTCTAAGCGCGATGCTTGTGGGTTTGATTCCAACTCGAGGAAATAGATAAGATTTTTTTTACTTAGGTAACAAAACAAAGGTCCACTAGACGTCCACAAGGTTCTCTCTACCCTGCTGCATATACGGGACACAGAAAAAAACAAAGAACAATTTTATTCATTAGCCAACGCTGCAAACTTATTAGCTATCTCTGTATGTTCGTCCTCGTCCGTTTCTCCGGAACTCTGTTCTGAATTAGTCCTTTCGGAATCCGAGAGGGAAATCTCACCTTCGTCCTCGGTTAGTGCTTGTACCCACTTTATATATTTTAGTTCTTCGCAACTTTCATATTTTTCTGTGGAAAATAAAAAAAAATTAACGTTTCGCGGACTAAGGGTTCCATACCAATTATTAATCTTTTAATTTAATAATTAGTTAAAGTGAAAAAATCAATATTACTTATCAAAAATATCGGTCGAGTAAGAACCAAACTCGACCATCGATTATTCCGTACAAATTTATTCGGAAAAATAAAAGGAAATTTGAGAAAAATGAGATTTGAGAGACGGACAGATGAAAATAAAGACACGCGGACATCAAAGTGAAAATCATTTTGTTGTCCGCCTGTTTTTGTTTTCATAAGGACTTTTCGTTTTGTATATAAGAAAAAAAAATATCTTCAAAATAACGAATAGCACATTTCAATATAATAAAATACAAAAAAAAATTATCAAAACACAATAAATATAAAAAATATATAGATAATAAAACGCTAACTACCTCTTTCCTCCGTAAACTTGGGCGGTCTCAGCCATAAACATATTTTACCGTCCAGTGCCATTCTCAGTATTGCGTTGGCCGCTCTGTACGTGTCTAATCTGTGAGAAAAATCATATATCATAAGTAAGAGTTACTCATAAAATTTCAATTAAATACATTAATTATTGAAATTACCAACCAAAATAATTAAGTATGTACCATGGCGCAGAGTGTAACTGTAAACGCGACGGTTGTCTGTTCGAGTCTCACGAAAAGGAATTAATAGTTTTATATTTCCAACGTGACGTTATGGGTTCGGTTATCACTTTAAGGGGATTTTATTACAAAAGTTACAAAGCGCGTACAGGTAAAATTACAAAGCACGGCGTTGAGCTCCGCCACATAATACACTGTGGCACAAAAGATCTGCAATGCGTGCTGGGTCGGAGTGATTACTCCCTCCCCCCTCACCTGGCCGCCTTGGCGGTGAAGTACCCGCGTTTGCTGGCCCAGCCGTCGCACACGTCGCGCGCGCACCACGCGCCGCCGCGCTCCGGGGGCGCGATACGTAGGAGGACGGGCAGATTGACGCGCTCTGCTATATAACTGGAATAGAATAAAAAACCATACTTTCAATATGTTTATTTACTATGCACAGTCGAGAAAGAAAAATACTGTTTTAGGCAACGTTAATAAAATTATGCCTGCGGGATTTAAACCTGCGACTTTTGGAAACGTTTTTGACCGTCCAGACATGGTTACAATAATAAATATCTTACCGTATAGTAGTGTATGGCTCTCTCAATTGCGCTATCGGATATGAACCCATTAATATCTGTATGGAGCGGGGCACCCTTGATGGAAAAACTAGCCCCGGACAATCGCATAGACGAACCTGTGAGAAAATAATAATATAAATCTATACATATAATAAAACTGTAACTCATCGCTGTATGTACATGGAAGATATATGAGAAAAACTGTTAATGTGGACATTTATTAATGTTACAGAGCCCAATAACATTTTTTGTCTGTTTGTATGTGCGTTGTTTACACTAATCTCAAAAACGATTTAACCGATTTAAAGGCAGTTTTCACTGTTTATTTTGGCAGTTCCTTTCAATCGATTCAAAAATAAAAACGTTATGTCAATATAAAGAATTGCATATTGCTACAAAATGAGTATTTTATTGAATTGGCTGTAAAACTATAATAATTAATAGCAAGCTTTTATCAATGTAGTGGATATTGTCATTAAAATTATACATTAGATGACAAAAGTATTCCAGATGAGAAAATGAATAATTATGTAGTGTAAGCGGGCGAGGCCGCGAGTGGGGCGCTAGTCAATTAATAAATACAACAAAAATAACAGTGCATATATATTTTTGTAAGAATATTTCAATTATAAAAAAAAAAATATTCAAAATAAATTCAAATGATAATTTTATATGGCAATTTTAAACTAAGTTTCTAATAGTTAATAATGATATATCATGACGTAGTATGTGGCGCAGCTTAATTAGCAAAAAAAAATTGACATTATTTACTCTTGTAGGTTATGTTCTTATTTTATTTAAAAATGTTACTTGCACGGATCTTTTAAAAAATATATTTTTTTATATTTATTTTTTTTTTCTGTATTCTCTTTAATTAAATTAAACTTATACTATTACTTTGCTGTCTATCTGTTCTTATGTCAGTCCGTTTCGTCCGTCATTTTTCTCATGAACTTGAGACGGTATCAAGCCGAAACTACTATATTTTGTTTTAACTCACCTGTGGTGTCAAAAATATAGTTTGAAAATGTTTAGTGTGTCCGGGGGTCTTGGACACGGACACTACTTTCTTCCCCATTATGGCATTCATCAGGGACGACTTTCCCACATTCGGTTGTCCCACACAACCGATTGTTAGGACGCCATTTTTATATTTTTCGTGTGTGTAATATGTTGTGTCTGCTTTTTCTATTATTGTTTCACCTAGAATGATTGGATTGGGTTGTAGGTTCAATTTGAGTTTGGGGTAATGTAATGTTCATATTTCACACTGTACCACCCATGTAGATGGATAGGCAAAGGGAACCTTGCGTTAAGTAAGTAAATCTACACTGAATTCGTAATATGTGTATTTATTTCTTCTAGTTTTACGCATTATCCTAAGCATAGCAGAGAAAACTTAGTGTCAAGACATTATATAATAGATCCATTCTGTACTTACAGGTTATGTTAAATTATATAATAGAATTTTTTGCGTGTTGAATTGTAAAACTCAGCGGTCGCTCAATCAAGAATTTTTACTTCAATACAACATTGTATAAGACAAATGTGAAAATCAAAAAGGCATTATCAAAAGGGCATTTTTGAGTTTGACTGACTTGAAATTTTTATATATCAAATTTCAAAACTCACCAACTTGTGTTCCATCCTCGTCAAACTCCACATTGGTCTCTTCTTTAATCTTCTTCTCCCAAGACGTTAGATCCACTTCATTTTTCACTATGTCCTTGCAAGCTTCGAGAAGTTTCGTCGCGCCCTCCGCGCACATTCTTTGACGGCCTTTGCGACGTCTTACTTGAAGACCTTTTATATATATATAAAAGAAACACACAATTTAATATATATTTTAATTTACATTTTTTTTATTTTAGTTATACAATATTGTTAGGATTTATATATTTTGCGCTATTTTGGTCAAACAACGCTCAAATAAAATAAAAATCTGATTATTCTGTTAAGTCCCGCCAGTCATCACTTAATGTTCCCTACGTTGAATTAAACGCCGCATTATTACTTAAAAATAAAACTTAAATAGTAATATCCCAGCAGTATCTAATATACAGCGTACAAGCGTACTATAAGATATTCTCTTTGTTGATAAAGTTATAGTAATATTTATAATGCATAATTAGTATATTTAAAAAATACACAGACATGGTAACACATCCTTTCCTGATCTACCCACACGATGGTTCCAAGTTCAATTTCCACTCAAAATTTCAATTCAAAAATCTTCAAAACCTGCAACAAACCTTTTGTACCGGTTGTTTTTACGCAAAATCAAAAAGAAATAGAAAATATTCACCAGCTTTATCACTACTCCCGCCAGCCAAGTTATATCCGGGGCAGGACGTAAAGTACACTACTCTCAATCCCGGACAGTTGGTGACCAAATATTCCTTCCACGCGGCCACTAGTGACGCGGGCACTAAGTCTATTTTATTTAGAACTAAAATCATATTTTTCTTTTGCTCGTTCACAACGTATTCGTAAAGGGACGGGGGGAACATCATACCCTGAAATTGGGTAAAACATTGAGGTAAGTTTAGGTAAATACAGTTAAGGTAAGCTACGAGCGGTAAGTATATAATGTATATTTTTTATATAGTCCATTTTTATAATGTATATTTTTTTACCGTAGCGTTTGGCGCTCCGTTCTCTCTGACTACCCCGCTAGGGATAAAGCGAGAAGCTAAGTTAAGTCAAGTTATTTTTTTCAATTTAACTTTGTAAGCTTACCTAAGTAAGCTATACAATAGTTGGACTCCGGATTTTTTTAGCTTCATATTTTATCGCGCAGGGTAATCAGAAAGTAACCTAATGGTAAAATATTTGTATTAATTTGTATCTTCTTTTTGTTTTTGGAGTACAAGCTGCGCGTTTTCTTTTATTCGTTCATCAAGGTAATTTAGGTAAATATATGTCATATTTACCTACAGATAGATAAAAACAAAGTAGAATAAAAAAATTACGGGAAGACAGATTTTTGAAATAGAAAGTATATTTTGTTTCTTTACCTTTTCAGATATTTTATATTTGAAAAAAGCAACTGTTGAGCTTGTTGCCGGATCTGGGACGATCCAAAAATAGGACAGATAGGACAATAAAAAACCCATTTAAATTACCAATATTTAGACTTTGAATTTGGTGATCTAATAGACTATTTTCAATCTTCCTCTGACAAAGCGCGGCGTTGAGCTCCGCCACTCAAAAAACAATGTTTCTAACATCGGCCAATGCGTGAGGAGCGGAGTTTCTTGATACTCTGTTCCAAGCTAGCGCAATATTTCACGTTATTTAATCTTGCTTAGGTAGCAAACACCAAAATAAAAGTTCGAAAATTAGGTTTTTCCAAAACAAAAAAAAGGGAAATAAAAAATAAATCACTTTATTACTTTACGTTATACTCACAGCGAATCTGACGTCTACTATTAGTAGTAAAATATCACACATTTCCAAAACTCGCCACAATTGTCGCCATGTTTCAAGATTTAACTCAAAATACGACATATCTTTCCAATTTTCGGAATTTTGTATGTTCTGTACGTATTCCTAAAAGAAAAGAAAAAGATAAAAAAAGAACCAAATCACTATATTCTTTATAACATTACAAGAATGATATAGGAATATTTTCATGTATACTTTGTAGTTATCTACGCCATATTTAATTTTTAATTTCACATAATTGCGTTCTTGGTCGAAAATGGCTATTTTATAAACTTAATTAAGCTATAAATTAAATGTGTTTGGAACACTTAAAGATATTTATTTTTCAATATATTTTATTGAAAATATAAATGTACTTTATTTTTTATAATAGATTAATAAGTTGGTAGGTAAATTAAAATCTATATGTTATATATTATATACTAGTAGGTATAAATAGCTTCACGTGAAATCTATGGTTAATCAGTTTATTTATTTCTGACTTACTAGGGTAATATATTTTTTACTTTTCCTTTACTTCTAAAATATGTTGAACTCACCCTAAAATATTTTTAGCTTACCCTAAAACACTTCAAACTTACCCTAAAATATTTCTGCTCTTGCGCGTCCAATTGAGCCGGTGTCATTGAAAAATCCCAGTGAGGTCTCTTCGGAAATGAAACTTCATCAGGAAAAAAATCTTTTGGATCTATTTCCATTTCTTTCTCTGATACTGGGTTAAGTGATTTTCTATAAAAAATAAAGGAAATTCAATTTCTGTGTCCAGTATATTATTTTTAGCTTCTCGGTCTATTCTGCATATAGCAGGGTAGGCAAGTGAACTTAGTGTTAAGATACTCCGTTTCTGTCCGATTACATGTTGAGTGGCTGAACTTAATACCGTGTTTTTTTACAGCAAAGGTGTTGATAGTTTTGGAATTAAAATACTTATTCAATGAGATCATTACAACAGCTTTTGAAGTTACATAGAAATGTCAGTAGTGTCCTATAGGATGATCAAGTCCTACGACTGGCAACGATGATATTTCTGCTGAAAAGTCGGACAAGAAACTCAACAGTTAGTTTTCCGAGTAAACATCATCAATATTAAATATGTAGAAACTGAATACATTCAAAACATTAAATATATTGTATACATATAATATGAAATTTTTAGACCCAAAAATGAAATCCCACTCACAAAGCCTCCTCCTTCTTTAATTTAAGCTCCTCATCAGTTTCTCTATAGAATTTCAATGCATATCTGTTTGCATCACCTCTACCTCGTGAACGGTTTGGTTGATAGTTTACTGACACTACATCATAGGGATTTGTGTTTGAAGACGCTGGAAGTATAACAAAAATAATCTATACTGATATTATAAAGATGAAGTGTTTGTTTATCTGAATAATCTCATCTCAGGAACTAGTGGTTTGAATTGAATTTCTTAATTGCAGTTACACATTTAAGAATTTCCGTATTTATGAGATGTGCATTCAAATGTTTTCCATAAAATCCAAAATTGTATTTGTGTTGGATAGTAAATTTATCAAGACATACTATAAGCAAAACATTAATTATTTTGATGTAACCAACAGCACTTAAGGGATGATCATAAGTCACATACACAACTCTCTTTAACATTGTTAAAGTTTTATTCCAAACTTATAAAATTTTAAAGTTGGACACGGCAGGGAAGGCAAGGTGAAGGCATGTAAAGAATGCATATTTGTCATAACAATTTTTTTTAGCTCCATGTTGGATCCTGCACATGGCAGGGTAAGCAGAAGAAAGTTAGAGACCTAGGGTAAAGACAGTTCACGGCCGTTTCTCCACCAAATCCTAGACGCATTTCGTGTTGAGTGGCGGATCCCAACACCGCACTTTATCTTAGACACTAAATATAAAAAATATGTACTTACTTGACATAAGTAATGTTTTATTTTGTTTTTTAACTTGTAGCTGCTGTTTCTTTGCTTTGCCGCTGAAAGGTGTTTTGCGTCTTGCTTGAGGCATGTTGTACTTATCTAAAAATTTGTACGATTTTTACACTTACTTATGTCTCTACTTATACTTGTATCACTGTTATTCCATCCTCCATATATAAATTCACCCATATATAAATTTACGTTATAATTATAAATTATTTAAAATTTTTACACAATTTCAATAACAATTGAATTTAAATGATATTCCTTTAAATTTTGCTTTGAGTAATATAAGAAGCTATTTTCATTTAAAGTTTAATTAAACTTGTGAACTATATGACGCACTTTTATAACAATAGTATAAACTAAGAAAACAACATTTTATTTTAACATAATTATCTTAATGATAACTACAGTATAATTAATAAGAGAGATAAAAAGAAAGCACGTAAGTGGCACGAAAACGTGGAGGTTCATATTAAAAAGAAAATGCCGGCACGCTGATATATAATGTGAATAATTTACTCTTAAGACTAAAATTTATTGTATCTAAGATTTTAAAATCAAAATTTACCAATTTCTAGTATATTTATATTACTTTAACAAAAATATAATGTTGTGAAATTGTAACAACTTTTTTACTGATTACACCATTAAATATTCTAAATAAATGTACTATCTTACCATTTATAGACGTATTAATTAGAAGTATTAATTTACAATTCTTCTAATAAAACGTAATTAATATTAATTTCTCGAAAACTCAAGCAAAAAAACTATCCGGTATCAACAAAAGATGTTATTTGACATTTTGTTATAAACCATATGATTGATGTGATGTCATAAAATCTCTATTATTATAATGTGTATGGAATATTAAGATATTTATTGCTTATAATTATTTTATACTTTACAATTAAATTAAATAATTTTATGAAGTATTAATTTTTTTAGTATATATATTTTTTATGGCTGTGTAAGCGACAGTCTTTGTTTGCCCAAAGCGTGGTTGTATTTAAAAAAAAATCTAAGATAACCTCAAATTACAAATGAAAAGTGACATTTAATGTAAATAAATAAACCGATTACGTTTGAAATTATTAAAAACTGTAATACAAAAAAATATAAAATGCTTCCACTTTCATTATTACGTACAGCTCAAAACCATCCGATGCTGGTAGAATTAAAAAACGGTGAAACCTACAACGGTCATCTAGTTAGCTGCGATAATTGGATGAATATTAACTTAAGAGAAGTTATTTGCACTTCGCGAGACGGAGACAAGTTCTGGAGAATGCCTGAATGCTATATCAGAGGTAGTACTATCAAATACTTGAGAATACCCGATGAAGTTATTGATATGGTGAAAGAAGAGACTCAGGTCAAAGCCAGGGGTAGAGGCGAGGTTAATAAGGGAAGGGGAGGTCAAAACATGAGATCTGGTAGAGGAGGCAGTAGGGGAGCCTTTGGCAATAGAGGCAGACCAGCCCCACTAGCTCGAGGTGGAGGGAATGTAGGTAGGCCACAGAATAAAAACAAAAAGTGAGGACTGTATGTTTGTGTTTTGTTTTAAATTAAATTACGTATTTGATAAGAGTTTTGTTGTTTTATTTATATAACATTACTAATATTTTACCACAATCTGTTATTGTGCAACAAAGTAAGCAAAAGTATCTCCATTCTTAATTTTCCATACTTACTTCAAATGAATGAGTCATTAGTGATTGTAAGTGCAGTGTTAAGCTTGTATTTCTAGCCACATATTGGATCATATTTAAGTGTGTAATCAATGAACTTGTAATTATTCTAAGTCATAACTCATAATACAAAAAAGAAATATTGAGTTTAATTTTTCAATCTGCAAAGCAACAGAATTGTCTACTGATGGAGGAAGGGGCGAAGCCCTTTAGTTTAATATTTTTTATTGTTAAATAGTGAGTAACTTAAGCTCTAGGCCAGAAATAGCATATTCAACCCTAAAATAATTTTTTTGTTGACAAAAATGACACCAACTGTGGTGCAGGGGCACAAGTGTCCGATTGTAACACGGCAGGTTGTAGAGTCGATTCTCCCTCAAAGAAATGAAATATTTAATGCTTTCTCTGATAATGAGGCAAAGCAAGACATTAGGTTTCTCAACTTACCACAGTGAATGAAATGATGAGGAGGAAAGTGGATAGAGGAAGTAACTTAATGGGAATGGAGTGTCATAACACTAGGTTCTCTAGTGAGTGACAGTTTCTATTTTTGGCTTAGTTTTCAACACATTATGTGTTGCGTCAGATCTCAGTTCAGGATCTTATCTACCAGGGCGGGAAAATGAAAATAATAAAAATATAATGATTCTCCTCTTCCTGGATATCAAACAATATATAAAAACTCTAATTCATTTCTAATTAAGTAATACAGAAATAAAACAAAACCACCACAGATTATATGACATATTTTAATATTAAATGCCAAATGTATAAAACTTACATACAACTAGAAATGCTTAAACTGCAATGACTTAAGCACTAACGACAAAGGTAGCAAATTCAAATTTGACCACAATAACTATTTATATTGTATAAACGTTTGGTTTGAGAAAGCGCGCGGTTAAAATGCTCGCTCTAATTTAACGTTATGTTATAACCATTCTCGTTAAAAGAGATAATGGTAATTTGTATTTAATTTTTCAACTTCTCACTTTACAACATTACAATTTTTTTCTATAAAATTCAGTTAAGAGAGAGAGTACAACATTTATCATTTATCACTCTGTTTGGACATCTAATTTAATACATTTTACATACACACACAAGGGCATTTACAAAAACATAAAATTGGGTTAAATAACTTTAACGATTAAGAGAAAATGACGCTTCTCTTTATAACTAAGTAATATTAAATAAAAAAAAACACATGTAGGATGTGTATAATTAAATAATTTTTTAATATTAATAATTTACAACTACATTAGAATTACAATTTTAAGCTAGTAAATGTTGAATTTACAAAAGTTATTACATTTAAGATATACAATATATAAGTGTCGTCTCTTAAATATAACGATTATTAAAAAAACATTAGAGGCCAGTCATTGCGCAAGGCCACAAGCGTGTGACATTAAACGCGGCAGGTGTGGGTTCGATTCCCACTCGAAGAAATGAAATATTTAATAATAGCGACTCCCTCGCGGCTTCGCCCGCTTCAATTACATAATTATTAATTTACTAATCTGAATTACTTTCGTTATATAATAATAATAGAAAAGTTTCAGCAATTTCAAAAGATAAATTTTAATTTCCTCTTTCTGGTAACGAGAAAAAGCGCCGCGTTGAGTTTCGCCACTCACTATGCACTCTAGAATTCGGCGGATAGTGGGAAACTGAGTGTTGTAACACTAGGTAGGCTGGCTCCCTCCGCCTACCCTGCTATGTGAGGGATACAGTGTAACACAAAAAAAAACGACGATGTATTATATCAAAAAATATCCAAAATCTTTACTTATTTTGCTTCACGTTATATTTCGCACATACTAGGGGAGGCAGAGAGAACATAGTGTTAAGAAAACCAGCTCCCATTAAGTCCCTATAGTTTTTCTACATAAAACTTTACTATACACATTAATACATTAGTTATACATGGTGATTATTAAATACAAAAAAAATATAATACTTCTTTGAATCTGTAATACCGGGCCCCCTTTTAGTACTAAAATGCCTTGAATCTATCGGTAAAGTTTAATAAGAATCAGTACTTTTTAACTCACAATTATGACCTATATTAAAGTTAAATACAAATACATTTTTTTACAAACAAATGGACCTAAATTCTTAACCTATCATTCATCGTCAAGTCCAATGAAAATACTTTCAAGGCTGTAACCGCCTTCTATATATTTATACCTCCTACAACTAAGAAGTCTTATAGGGGACCTATAACCTTTTCCTTTTGTATATTTTCGTTATTTCTTACCATTTTTCCTTGCAATAATTATTACAATCGGACACTTGTGAATTTAAAAAAAAAATCAAATGTACACAAATTTATTATACTAAAAATATTTTTAAATCATTACATTATAAAGTTTTACACATTTAGGTCGTCTATAACCAAGGAGCCCTATACGATGCCCTATAGGAGGCCTCATGTTATCTAGGTTTATTATCCCGCAAATGTCTTAGGGCACATCTGGCCGCTGTTCCTTTAGCTATACGGTAGTTTCTTCCTACCCCCTTGAAAGTGCCCCTACCGAATACCTCCACACAGACGCGGACTCGACGACCGTCGGCCAATCGTTCTGGTTTACTGCAAAGAACATATGGTAAAATTAGCGTTTTTTAAGGCCATGTTAACATATAACAGAATCCTTAATTATTCTAAATTGAACACAAATGATGCGTACTTCTAACATTTCAATTCTTATTTTTAACTTCACAATGTAGGCGCAGGCAACCGGAAATTGAGTGTTAGTGAGTTGAGTTGCGGAATTCCACGTCGCGCTATGTCTCGTTAACAGAGAGAGAAAATTAAAATATAACATATTTCATCTCCCCGAGTGGGAATCGTACCCATACTCCTCGCAATTGTAGTTGCACATATGTGCCCCTGCGTCAGCGCGGCCTTTATTTTATATACAGTGTTTTTGTCATCACCACTTCAAATGAAACAGCAGTTTTAATTACTCTATAAAAACCTAATACAATTAAAACAAAATAGTTTTTTTTTTCAAAAATGAAAAAAATATTTAATTTTTAAAATAATCGTAGTAAAATAATACGCCATTTGTCAAGATTGACGCACGTGGCAGTTCGGCAATGCTTAGTAGTATTTTTGTTGTAGTTTATGTTTACATTATTGATATTTATTCGTAACTGCGTCATACGTTATACAGATATGGATAAACATCGTCTTAACTGTTCAAGTATCTTGATTAATCTCTTTAGGTATGGGTTTGACCTAAAGAAGTATTACCTTATACGCTGTTCCCGTAAGAGGAGCGCTAACGCTTCCACCCTGTATATTTTTTACTCTGCACCAACAACTCACCCAAACTTAGCCGTATCAGGTTCAGCCTCCAGCAGCTCTCTTACTGGCGACTTGGGAGCAGCCGCACTGAACGCGTCGAGTTCCGCACTCAGGAGGGCGCCGACAGACCGCCACACTGCTGCCAGAGACATGCCTGGAGAGAGGAGAGAAAGACAGTAGAAGCACCAATTAATCGGACTAACTACTACTACATTACTACTTGATCATTCTGATGGATATCATGTGCTGGCGATCCACGCGTGGTTTCGCCTGTTTTAATTATTATATTATAGTCAAATTACATAAAATGTATTATTATAATGTAAGCTAATAAGCTATATTGCTTAGTCCTATATCCTATTCGCAATCTAAAGAATTTCCACGCTCTGGTAATGTGGCAAAACACGGCATTGAGTTCGGGCACATAGCACACAATGTCACGAAAACTTGGGTATGTTACTTGTAAGCAGAAACGAAGTGTCTTAACACTAGGTTCCCTCTGCCTACCCTGTTGTGTACGGGATACAAAATAAAGCTAATTATTTAAGTATAAAATAAAATTTATAATGACAATTTGGTTTTATACCATACCTGAATCTAAGAATATAGCCCCCGTAACGGATTCGAACAGGTCACCCAGCGCTTTGGGAACTTCTACATCTTCCGCTTGCTCCATTTCATCTTCTTGTATTAGGTAATGCTGATTATATAAAATTTTATTAAAAAAATAAGTCAAGCGTATAACTGAAAACGCGACAAGTTTTGGATTCGATTTCCACTAGAGAGCGAGGAAATGAAAATTGAATATTTTCATTTGTAACGAGGCAAAGCGCGGCATTGAGTCGCCACTCAACACGCAATGCCTCCAGAAATCGGCGGAAAATAGGAAACGGGAAGTGTCTTAATGAGGACGGACTTTTTAATATTGGGTTCCCAGGTTCCCTCTGCCTACCCTGCTATGGGTGCGATACAGCGTTAACGAAAAAAAAAACATCACTTTAGCTATTATCTTATGAAAATCGGTGAACAAAATTGTATGTTCACGTTGGTGTATGTTATTTCTATTTTAATCTTTATAAATATTAAAAAATAGTCTAATAAGATGAAACGCAATGTTAAGTTACGTAAGCACGCGATGCCTCAACAATAAGGCAGTGAGGGAAATTGTGGTGTACTATCACTAGGTTCCCTCTGCCTATCCTTCTATATGCGGGATACAGCGTCGAACTGTTTTTTGCCAATTATTAGTAAGATACAACATTTTATACTCCCACTAACCTCTTCACTAATAGAATGTCCATTCTCCTCCTGTATTTTGACGTATTTCGTCAGAACTTCATTCAAACCCGGCGACATGTGTCTAAAGTATCTGTAAATTGTACATTTTATGTTAAAAAAAACAAATCTAATTGAACGAAATCGTTCCCCGACCGTGTCTTGTGGCTGTGATACTAGGTTCCCTCTACTTATCCTGCTATAAGCCGAACAAAGCGTGAGCCTAAAAATACTATTATGTAGTATTTAATACAGATTATATATTTTTTATTTCATTAAAAATCCATATAAGCTGTTATATAATAATAAAAGTAACATTTATGAAAATAAAAAATATAAATACTAATAAATTTTGAAATCATTGTATATACGGATTGATTAAAAAATTAAAGAGTTTTTGTTGTTGAATATTTCATAAGTGTTTTAGCTTAAATAGAATTTATAACAAATCATACATGAATCCAAATGTAAGGAATAATTCTTATTACTTAATACAAAGTATTTAAGGCTTTCCAACTCAAAATCCATGATCTCCTTTAAAAAGCCTTTTGGTAGCTTTCCGAGCTGAAGTTTAATCAAGTGCTTTCCCACTTTTCTTTTTAGGAGGGACTTTTCAAGTTCCCCTACGTAACAGAAAAAAGGATGGCAGCTCGTGAAGCGTTAAATTCTTCCAAAAAAAATCCAACTGCAATACACCACATTCAAGTCGTTTCAAGTTATCTAGCAAATCCAAGACTCGGGACTTTTTTAATAATAACTGATGATATACAACTCAAAACTCAAAACGCCATGGTCACTATTGAAACCTATGTCACACTGCAAGTGTTAAAAAATTCAAGACATAATTTTTTACTGACAACTCAAAACTCAAAACTCTACAACTCAACACTCAATACGTACTTATGGAACCCGTGCCTCGCGGCCAACGTCGCAAATATAGTGTTATTGACGAGCGCCGAGCGCAGGTCCGTCAGCGCGCCCGGCGAGTGGCGCCGCGGGTCCTCGTACAGGTGGCGAGTGATTAGATAGTCTGTGGGACAAAACGGTTAACGAATCAAAAAGTTCCAAGTGAATAATCTGTGGAATAAACAATGTAATTAATGAAAAAGTTAATATATCAGATAGTTCATTATATATCTGACTTATGACTGTAAACGCGACGATTGGGGGTTCGATTCCCACTCTAGGGAATGATTTTTTTGTTTTCCGTGCTCTGGTAATAAGAAAAAGCGCGGTGTTGAGCCCCACTACTGAGACAATAAATGACGAATGGATATGGGGACGATTATAAGGCAATAGGGAAAGAGATCTAAGTCAGTAAATCATAGATAATAAAGAAATGATTGAATTAATAATCAATAGATACAAAGTAAATAAAAGTTAATTGAAAGATCTGTTCACGCACTGAGCAAGTAACGCCGCGGATCCTCGTATAAGTGGCGATAAATTGTGGTTTGGAAAGAGTGAACAATACATAAATAGATAGTAAACGTACGGGTGAATGAATGAAAAAGTGTAATTGATTAACGAGTAAATGAATGAGTGGAGATCTGTTAAATCACCGGGCGAGTGAGGTTTTCATATAAATTATGGGTTAAATTAGATAATCTGTAGAATATAGGCAGAGCGAATCCTATCCTAGTCCTAATATTATAAATTTAAAGGTTTGTGAGAATGTATGTGTGTTTCTCATTAACGCAAAAACTACTAAACGGATTTAGGTTAAACTTTACAGTAATATAGCTTATCCAAATAACAAATAGGCCACAATTTATCTTTTTTAATATCTTGTATAATTTGGTTATATTATAAAAATAACTTTAGGTAGCTGATACTAATAAAATTATAGTTCCTACGCATTGAGTAACGATCAACTCTGAGCAAATTTAAAAATATGAACGTAGTTGGACTTGAAATTACGAACTAAATTATTATATCTATATTTTCAGAAACAAGTTCGTTGTATTGAGACCAGACGCAGAGAAGTTTATTAAATGTATAACAACGAAAATGATATTGAATGAATAATATCAAAATTAGTCATAAAACAAAAAATAAATAAAAACTGTTGGATGAATGAGTGAACGAATGATGCAACTCACCTAATATAGCATCACCAAGGAACTCCAATCTCTGATAACAATCAGTCAATCTGTTTTTCTGATGAGAGGCGTGTGTCAACGCTTGGAGTAGCAACGACCTGTCTTTGAACCTGTATTGTAATGTTCTTTCTAACGCGTCGTAACCTGTAAAGAAAAAGAATATAAAAATGCATATTATATAACAAATCTTCGCTCTGGTAACAAAACAAATTGCGGCGCTGAGCTCCAACACTTAACATGGGATGTGGAGTGGCATACTTTATAGGTTCTCTTTGCCTATCCTGTTATTTTTTTATGTTTCAGCTTCACATTGTGCCTGTTCCCATTAAGCCAGTTTTGGCCTCCACTTTCAGCCGAATTCTAGAGGCATTGGCAGTGTTGAGGGGCGGAACTCAACGCCTTGCTTTGCCTCTTTTTTTTTGGCGTCACCCCAAATGGAAGCCGACGGAGAGAGATAAGAGAGATTATGCGGGCGGGTAAACGATTACACTGACCGCGCCCGTGCACACACACAGAGACACCCACCCACCCACACACACTAAAATTGTCGCTCTCGTGGGTATCGCTAGAGTGGCTGACTGATTACATTAAATTAAATATTTTTTAGGTTATATTACATATTTTATTTCCCCGAGTGGGAATTGAACCCACAACCATCGTTTACAGTCACCCGCTTTTGCCTCTGCGTCACGACGGCCTCTATCCTGCTAAAGGGAGATAATAAAAGACTACTTAATTAAGATGTTTATAATCTTTCCAGTTTTGTATCTCACATATAAATACTTTTTTTTTTGCATAAGCAATTTTTAATTAAATATGGTATATTTATTTACCTGACAACATTTGTTCTAATTCCCCTTCAGGATCTTCTATGTACCTGAGGAGTGGAGATGGTGGAGCTTTTAGTTCTCCGTAGATTGGCTGTGAAATAAAAAAATATATCATCATTAATAGTTGCATATTAAAATAAGAAAAGTCTTAAATTATGGAACATGAAAAAGCTAAATTGTATTTGTTTTTTTTTTTCATTAAGAAAGGGAATTCTCTAATAACCTTCTGATACTTATTAATTTAAAAAAATGGCCCGTCACTACTACACATGGCGGTACGGACCTGCCACCAGCGGCCCGCGCGGTCCCTGTGGGGGCGCAGGCTGCCCACGGCGCGGCGCCGCCAGCCCCAGTCGCGGTCGCGCGCGCCCTCGGCCTCCGCCTCCGCCTCCGACTCCGAGCACGACGACTCCGACGACGCCGGCGACATTGCTTTGGATTGTGCTCTCTGCGACAGGGAATAGGTGTATTTTTAAGTAAAATGTGGCGTCCTGTGACATCATTGAGAATTGCCTGATATTTAATTTTTTTCGGGAAATGAAGACAAGGAATTTACAAGAAATTTTGATGAAAGTTAGTATTAAAAATTATTGATTTCTTCAAAATATAACATTTATTTTTAAAAATTCTTCTTGTTTGATCAGTTTCGCACAAATACAATTTCTACGTATAAAATATGCAAAAAATTAAAACGACTACTCTGTACTAATATTTTTATTTGTTTTCTTAAGATGATTCAATTAAACATTTACCACATTTTAACATATTCATAAATTGGTATATATTCAATTTAAAAAAATACAGTCGAAATAATAAAATCTTTTCTTTTTTTTAAACAAGTCGGTTAAAAAGAAATATTGTCCTATTTATAAAACATTAAAAATAAGTTATGTAACTCAAAATCTTGAGGAATCACAATAAAAATTTAAAATCAAAATGACAATGAAAAATAATATTATGAAAAAATATCAAAACTTCTCACCGGTTTAACTTTATCCACAATTTTTTCCCCCTTCTCAAATTTAACTACGTATGGATGATCTTCGGTCAAAGGCAAAATGTGCTGAGGCAGCACTCGAATACCGAGCCACGACATAAATAGTAAGGCACCTCGGGGCCCACACTCTAACAGGTAGGCCCCTATGAGAGCTTCCACGCAATCCGCTATTGATTTATCTGTGTAGCAAGAAGTATAGTGTAGGTTCGATATCTTCAAAGATTTGTGTAGAAAATTCTAAAAGATGACAATAATTCATTAATTGAGGCCATTCGTGCCGCTGGGGCACAGATGTGCGACTGTAAACGCGAAATGTTGTGAGTTCGATTCCGATTCGAAGATATAAAATATTCAATATGTTAAATTCCTCGCTCTACTAACGAGGCAATGCGCGGCGCGGCCACTAGGATCCAATGAAACACAATCTATGACTTTCCCATTATAAGAGTGCTAGAGCATAAACAAAGAACATCCTGTATCATCAAGACACAGAATATTCATTACAAAAGAGTATTAATAACCTGTACACTACTTCGTAATAATCAATCTTTATAAGCAATTTCCCTCTTTCTCCACTATCTGTTCTATAATTTACCTGGTATACTATGTTGTGTTATTAAATTGTACGGTATGAAACAGCCACTGTTATCTACAGCAGCGTCCGTGGTTTGAGTTTTCTCTTTTGTATCATCCTGTGAATAAAGTATATATAGCGCGTTATAAAACTTAGTATTACAATTGCACATTAAGGCTAGTCGTAATGCAGGCACACAAGTGTGCGACTGTAAGGTTCGTTTCCCAATCGAGGATATTCAATATTTCATATACGGCACTCAATACGCAATGCTTCCAAAATTCGACGGCAAGTTGCGAACGGATGTCTCTTAATGGGAACGGAGTGTCTTACACTAGGTTGCCAAGTTACAACACGAGGCTAAAAGATAATGAAGAAATATAAACTAACTCTCTTATATATAAAGAAAAGCATTAGCATGTAAAGCAAGACCGATTCACAGGAAATTATTAGATATCCATTTAGAAAAATAGGTAACCGAAGCGAAGCAAATCGGGGTTGGTGCGAGAAGCCTCAATAAAGAGTATCAAAATCTTCGGCTTATTTAAAACAAAACAAATATTTCATTATGAAGACAAACTCACACTATTAGGTTGTAAAGTGGGCGGTGGTTTGTGACACGGTGGCAACCAGTTGTCATGGGGTTCGAATTTGGACGCTATCATTCTAGCTCCAAGACGCTTGTTCCTGCCTAAACGATAGAGATTTAGATTTGACACCTGAAAATAGAATAATATTATGTTTTATTTTTTTGGATTTTGGAACAGCCTGTAGAATAAAAAAAAAATAATAAATTGAAAAAATCTCATTTTTACAGGATGTATAATAAAATTGTTTTAAAAAATTATAATTATATTATGATTCAAAATGCAAAACGCAAATATATTTTTATATTAATCTTTGATAAGTCCAAAGGTCTGGGGTTTAAATCCTGTTATCTTTACAACTGTCTGCCATGCTGTTAAGCTGTTAAGTACCGCCACCCAATACGGAATGTCTCGAAAATTCGGCGGTATAAACAGAGATAACTCCAAACACTAGGTTCCCTCCGCCTATCCTGCTGTGTGCGGGATACACTATAAAGCTGAATTTATTTATTTTCAAATGACGAGCTTTGAAAAATTGGCGCCTAAAATAAATTTACACACTCATTGATTATAAATAAAAATCATTTTTTATTTATATTAATGAGTTTGATTTTTCATTTATTAATTCACAAACCAAACTAAAACTAATTAAAATTTATTCAATTATTAACAAAATTAAAACAAGCTAAATATCAATCACTCACTCATTTTTCAATTTATCCTAAACGAATGGAGGAATGAGCGAGTGTTGTTGTGAAATTACTCAATCATTCATTCGTTTACTAACCTGTTTACTTCTCATGTGTGAGAGTTTCCCCTCATGCACGGCGGGATGGGCGCAATATAAATACGCGGTGATAGCGAACTTCAAGAAACTATCGCCTATTGTTTCTAAGCGTTCTAGATTTATTCCATCGTTTGCGTTTGACATGGTTAGTGCCTGGAATTAAGAAAAAAAGAATTATTTTTTTGAAATCTCATGTTTATATAGAATTAAAAGGAATCTCGAGTTTTAGGTTACGATTACGATAGTGTGCCGTTAAATTATGCCGACTAACAGAAAAATAAGAATAATAGCAATATAAACTATAATGTATATAACAATGTTTAAATGTGATATCTTTCACAGATAAATGATTTTCATAGGTAAAATTCAAATCCCAGAATTTATTTCGTTACAAACATTCTAACTTAAGATTGCAATATTTTTTAATATTATTAGATTCATCACTAAAGATGAATTTACTATAATATGAAAAAAATATATAATCGAAGCTTAAATAATTTTAAAAACTTCAAAATATATAACTATACCTGTAAAATAACACTAGGACTTGGCCCAGGATGTCCTTCCAAATTGGGTTGATAATCAAAATCAAAATCCTTTCCATTCTGATTCTTCTCCATATAATAAGGAACATAATCATTTGTATCTTTCCAGCTATTCACTTTATCTTTATATTTATCTTTTGAATCAAAACCTACATTAACTATCTTTTCATTTACATAATCTTTACTATCTATATCTATATCTTTCATTGAGAAACAATTCATTTTTTTTATTTGCTCATCTGGCAACGACTTTTTTAATTCAGCCAGTAAAATTCGTTTGTTTTTCTCTATAGATTCTAGAGTTATCTGTCCATTTTCAAATTCAATTGTTTTGCCATATGGAAATATTTCTTCTAATAATTGCTTATTTTTATCTATTTCATTGATTTTCGTATCATTACTTACTGTGTCGTCTATTTTATCATTAATAACATCTAATTTACCATTATTAACAATTTTATTATCAGGCAAAGTAATTTTAGTTTCATTTTGATTATTTACTATAGATTTTTTATGATTGAATATATTATCTGCATCGTTTATGGCATTTTTATTAACATCTGGCAACAAATCTATTATCTGTTCATCTTTGTGTATAAGGAGGCCATTGTCTTTGATTTCTTTTTCATGGTTTTCGACTGATATCCGAAATTTATTTACATACTGAAAGTAAAAAGAACATTTTAATACCTGGTGTTTTTTGGTTGAATAGATGTTATTATATTATTTAAACTTTCTAATAATTGAAAGCAACAACAAAAAAACATTCTATATAAACTTTCATAATTATTAAACATCATGTTTACACACAGAACCTGTTGATGATGGGAGAATAAAAGTTCACTTATGGTTGGTGTATATATATATATACACCAACCACTTCACTTTTCTAATTACAGATTACCATTTAAAGAAGTTTTCTATCCTTAAAGACTAACCTATAATGATCACGATCAGCCATCATCATCATCATCATCATCAGTAATTGTAATTAGAAGAAAAAAAATAGAAGTCCTTTTCCATCCGGTTTTGATGTCATTTTAATTGTTTAAACGACAACTTGATCGAAAGTGCTCTAGCTATGACAATAAAATATGTTCCACTGTTTGCAGATTATCAGCTTTTTTCTAATTGTTTGTGTATTTTTAAGATTTTTAATTATCTTTTATGTTCTGCTACTTCTTCAGAATTTTTTTTTTAAATTTAAACTGTCTTTAAGTTTCTAAATTCTTAACATTTAATGAACTTTTCTATTTTTAAGGACTATCTGATGACAATGATAACGATCTGCCTAATTGTCTAGTGTACACTAACTTTAACTATACATTAACTTCAAGACTTATCTTCAGTTTTTTCTTTTGACCAAACTCTTCAAAAGCCTCTACTTTCCAATCCCAGCCCCATCAGGTTGAAAGGCTGGGGCCACTGGTTTCCCTCTGCCTATCCTGCTATATGCGGGACTGTATCCCGCATGAGTGAGGCTTACCTGCTCAGGAGCCTCTCCTTCCCTCAGCACAATCTTATACACTTCCAGATCATGTTCATCATCAGCTCCATCGGGTTGAGGGGCTGGAGCCACTGGTTTCCGTCTTTCTAAGTCTACAGCTTCAGCTTCGTGAGCCGTCTTGTATTCTATACGCACGCCCATTGCGGCTATTTAAAAGAAGAACAAAAAAACAATAGTTTTTATAAACAATAAATAGAGTTTTGTTCTAACATGACAATAATTAATTCCCCTGAATGAGAATCAAATCTACAACCATCACATTAACATTAACTACTCACCATTAGAGTTTTTACTGCTACAAAAGCCCGAAGTGTCTGTATCGTCATCACTGTTATCACTCATATCAGTGTCATCTGTGTCGAAATCACTGGAATACAGATTTGGTGATTTGCACTAAATACTTACTTTAAAATATTTTTCATGCTTTTTCATTATTTAAAAATAAAACAGTAGAAATATACATTGTATTTAATTAGATTTGTATAAATAAACAAAACAAAAGTAAAAAATAAACAAAAAAAAAAGAGAAGTAACTCAATATATATATAGAATGTGACTCAACCGACAGATTGACGGTGTTCCATGTGTAGGGGACCATATTCATTTTATCAATATTCACTTGTTCGGCAGATATTTGTAAATATTTTAATTCTTTTAAAACATTACTTCAAGAGTCGTCAATCGTCCATAATATCTGAATTACACTTTAAGCTATTAAAAAAAAAATAATATTCTATTTTAACTCACCTAGACATGTAAGAACAATCACTGTCCGCCATTGAAAATGCACGATTCGCATTAAACTGTGACTTAGGTTTTTCTATAGGATCAGACCAGTTTGCTCCACCTATACACATATAAAATGATGTAATGTAACTTATGTTATTACAACATTCAGAAAAACTCCACTATACTGTTGGAACTTCTGAAAAAAGACACTAACAATAATATATACTAAAAAAACGGAGATTTCACTCACCAGACGATGACGTACAAAATGTTAAATTAGATGGCAAAGGCTCTAACATTTCGTCATACTCTTGAGGAATTGAGGATGCCATGTCGTTACTCCATGTGCCTATTTCGAAACCCTAAAAAAAAGAAGTATTTTAAGACTATTTTTAATTATAACAAAAAGCTTCTCTCTGCCTATCCTGCTGTATGTGAGATAAAAAATAAAAAATATCACTCACACTCACGGCATCTTCCTTCTCTTGTAGTATATCATTAATTGTCTTCTCTGTAACTTCTTTTTTATCTTCTATTTCCTTTAAACCTTTTTCTTCTTTTGTTCTATGAAAAAAATATGAATAAATAAATTGTTAAATAACACATGTTGTCGTTATTTAAACCTAACAAGTACACATAACGATGACATCATTTATACTAATATTTCAAAGCCGTAAAATTTGTTTGTTTGATATCCAATCTCAGGAACTAGAAGTTTGAATTTAAAAAATCTTTGGGTATATTATAGTCCATTTGTCGAGAAAGGCTAGAGACAATATTACATCACGTTAATCGTTTTTATTTTCGTTTTTATATGGCTCAAGCACTTAGCGTTTGCCAAAATGTGTGTGACTATGTGAACGAAGCCGCAGGTTAAGACTAGTATTACAAAATCTTACTTCCTTATTCTTATCATAAATTATAAATGCAAAGGTTTGTTAAGGTGGATGTTTTTTTCCACCTTCATGCAAAATCTACAGAACGGACTGAGATAAAGTTTACAGTAATATACATAGCTTATAGATCAGAAATATATATAGAATACAATAGAAGAGAGTAGGAAGAATACAATAGAAGAGAGTAGGAAGTCGCGTTTGTGTCGCTAGTATAATATAATTTTCCTTTATACACTTTCATATTACATTTGGACTAATTAGACACATGACTTACAACTATAAATGTTGTTTAATTTTTTTTATTACTAATTAAATTATTGACAAAATGTAAAAAAATGCTTTGCATTAAAAGAATTACTGCTACTTAAAACATCAATTCAGTATTTGGATCTGCATTTATTGTATACATCCAAACGCATTATTGTTATAAATATAATTTCATATCTCACATTTATAATAATTAAAAAAAATATAAAATAGTTACCTATCTCTTTCTTCTTTCTTTGTATCATCATCATCTTTCTTCTTCTCTACTTTATCATCTGCATTGAGTACCTAAAAAGCAATAAAAATTTATAAAAAGTTAACGTCACCCTGGCGCAAGAAACGAAGCTACACAGCGCCTGAAAGTTAACGCATCAGTTGTGGATTCGATTTCAACTCAGGGGAATGAAATAATTCCTCATTCTCCTCTTTCAAAAAAAAAACCATTATCAATATTTATCACATATATACAATTCCCCAGGGGGTGGTCCTAGGTTTCAAAATTTCAAACGTCCTGTTATAAGACTAAAGGTTTTTAGCTTACCACAAAGTGTCAAAACTTTCCGATTTAATCGGGACTAATGTAATTTTACACAAAGAAAATCACCTAGAACGCAAAAAGTAAAAAAAACCTCATAAAATTGCCCAAATCCCATACCTCAGCCAAACTCCATCCAAAGTCCAGCGGTGGCCATTCAAATCCGGGACAAGTGTCATCATCTATCCTGGGTATACCCAAACCTACATCGATAGCCACGGAACGTCTTATTTCATCCGCTATTAGTAGGGCGTTTATTCTGGAATGAAATTAACTTAAATTGACACTTAGACATGATAATCAGTATTTTTAGATGTTACTTTAAAAATGGTAATTTGTGATTAACTGACGCAAAACTATAGTACGTTCTCGGAGTCGTGGCGTTAGCTTTTCTGCACTTTTGCTCATTGTACATTCATTGCAGGGACGAAAATAATCAAAAGTAAGAAAGTACCCTTAAATGTGTAGCCATCTACAGCTAACTTCAAGGCGGCCATGTCTCTGGGACCGTACTGTATAGTATGTGATTGTTATACATTTATTGTAAAATTATAGTTTAGGAGAGCAATTGCAAGAGTTTCTCTTGCCTTTTGATCTGATAGTACAGATAGACACTACTGACATTTTACGGAACTTGACTTTATTTTGATTTGGAATTTAATTAGAAACAAGCACGCTAACACTTTGGAAAATAATTAAATAAGCTTATATTGACACTCAGAGAAGGTAATTAAAAATATTTAAGTAAAACAAATAAATAAAACATCTAAAATGAACACTATTATACTGTTTAACTATGAAATACCGATCATGACTGTAACTTCAATAAGATTGAGTACAAAAGTCCCGCAGAGTTTCTTGTGACTTTGACTATAACCTCGACTTACTCACCTATACAAAACACAAGGCAAGGCCACAGTGGCGAACCACAGCGGCGCCGCGAAGGGGTGCACGCGGCACAATTCCGGGACTAATATCTGTTTCTGGTCGAGGCGGTCGCGCTTAGCTCTGCGCGTGCGCTCTGAGGACACCGGCAGTGCTACGCCTTTGCGATTCACGTATCTGGGGAACAAAGAGTTGGGGCACTCAACTTTTTTTCAATTAACACACTTTCTTTCACCACTTTTGACCAAATTCTGAAGACATTGCGTTTTTAGTGGAACTCAAGGCCGCGCTTTGCCTCATTACCAGAAACGCGGAAAATGAGTAGTCTATATAACACCATAACATTTTCTGTCCGCGTCGTTATATAGAGTTAACTCTATAAATCACTCACCTTGGTGTAAGCAGGTTCAATCTTGCGCTGGTATGATCCACGTCCAACAAAGGTTGATCGGTCTGTGTGAGCTCCGCACCGTATTTAGCTTTATAGTAGGAACGGAAAGACGCGTGCTGGGACGAGGGGAACGCAGAGTCCGGCGTCAAATTCCAACATATCTCCGCTACTAGGAAAAACTGAAAAGAAAGAGAAATTTACTAATTAGTTACAGTTGGCTGTTACAGTAATATTAGCAACAGCGCCCAAAATCAATGATAACTTATAAATACGTTAGCAGCGCACAAAAAAAGGTTCTTCTCATGTCTGCATGCATGCATTACCTTTAGTGAACTGGTGGTAAATTGTAGGACATTAAAAAAGCGAAGCATGTAACTTCCTATTGTCACTAAAAATATTTGACTTTGACTGTCCTCTTTCTGCCAGAATTCCAGACATTACGAGTTAAATGACGGAACTCAACGCTGCAGGACGTAGTGGAAGTTAATACATATTCATTTTTAAGAAACTTCATCAATGTCAAATCTTTTAAACTATTTAAAATTTTTGAAAGCATCTGATTGTAAACGCACCGGTTGCCAACGGTGTCTTAACACTCTTTTAAGCCTCAGTCTATCCCGCTATATTCGGCATACCGCGTGAAATTAACCCAACTAACCTGCGGTTGATCCTGGTTCCTGTACCACGGAGTGACTACAGCCTCCTTATATTTTTCAGCATCAAATTCGAACACTTCTCCGGGTTTTAGCAAAGGATTTTCCATTTTTTTCACTCTGTCTTTCTCTTTCTTGTCTTTCTTCTCATTTTCTTCCCAGAGTATGGGTTTTTCAATTTCTAGAAGTTTCTTTTCCTCTGTATGTTTGTAAATTAGCTCTAGGAAGGGCCAATCTATGTCTATCCATGTAGTGCCGTCTTGTCTTGTTTCTAGAGAAAGAATTCATGATTTAGTCAAGATTTTCATATCCGACCAATATGATAACGGCCAGACCGAGGAACTGAAAATATAAAATATTTCATTCTCCGAGTGGATATTGAACCCACAATCTGTGCCATTTACAGTCGCACGCATGTGCCTCTGCGCCACGATGGCCTCTTTTAATGTTTGACAATCAATTTTACGAGGAAGCCTATTAACCTATTTATATATACATCTAACAAAAATAACTATATTAAAATAACTTACTTTTGACAGTAGGGACTACATAATAATTATTGTGAGTAGATCCATCCGTCTGTAGCTTCATACCGCGTCGTCTCACACGCAGTACGTCGGAAAATACGAAACGCATAAATCTATAACAAATCAGAAGTATATTATGATGAAATATTTAATATCTTAATTTCTGGTTGAGTGTGCAGCGCAGCGCGGCATGGAAGCGCCGGGCTGAGTTCTGCAACTTAACACACAATGCCTCCAGAATTAGCGGAAAATGGAAAGCGTTTTAATGGGAACGGAGTGTCTTAACGATTAAAGATTCCAAGGTTCCTTATTTCCACCCTGCTACGTGCCGAATAGGGCGTGAAGCAAAAAAAAATATCTTTGAAACTAATATTCACTCTAAGCCTGCCCATCAAGATTCATCACACAGTCAAATCCCATCCCCAAATATTAATTCTCTATCTCCATCATGACACAGATGTCCACTTACCGTCTAATTAGGCGTGCCCTGCGCGGAGACAGTCTAACGTCGGCGTTTAGAGCGGGCTCTACTGAAACACGCACTTCCCCCGAACGGGTGTATACAGGGAACGCGGGTATTTGTAATCTGTGGAAAGAAAAACATTTTTAAAATGTTATTTCACATCATGAAAGAAAAATAATTTTTTTTGGAAAAAGTATAATAAGAACGCATCAGTATTTGAACTCATGACTGCGTGTTGAAGCGCTCGGGCAGTGCGCACACAGCGAGGCGGACACCGCGTGTAGTGTAGTGTAG
>DWAO01000287.1:0-28310 GCA_018230605.1 Heliconius congener
ACAACCAGTCGGTTTTACAGTCACACTTTGTGCCGCTGCGCCACGACCGGCCTCATGCCGGCCACTAATGTTTAACTTTGGTTTAAATTAATTGCTGTTAACCTGTCATTTACATTTTTATAGTTCATTATTTATTTATAGAAATTATTGCTTTGCCTGTTTGTAATGTAATCAGATGTCCAATTACAATGCTATATCGATCACGTTTTTAAATGTCATCTCTTTCCAATTAAAACGTTTAAGAAATAATGTAATCTATATATTTCGTCGTGCTTAATAAAATGTAAACGAACGGAATTTTCTAATATTATAACTTTAAATTATTATTTCATACTAATTTTTGAGGTAATAATAAAAAAAATGTTTTCTGTTTTACTTAAATATTTTTTTCTATTATCGAACAAAGTAATAATTTACCACTATTCAAAGGAGGCATATCCAAAAATCCCATAGTGGCCTAAACATCCATATAAGGCCACAATGAGCCAACCTCACTAGCGTTAAGGCCGCGGCTTGACATAGACCCAGATACGATGACATTGGCACTACATTCATGCACTGAGGTCATTCGTTCATTTAAAAATAAACGCCGCCGCCATTTCTGCGTTTTGACACTTCAAACGTCATGTTCAATTTAGTGCATTTATTTATTAAGGATGTGTAGTAGTTTACAAATTATTTTCGCAGTTTTTCCAATATTTAATTATATTACAAAATAATATATATTTTAAATCAGTTAATAAAGAATAACAATTAATATATAATTATAAATAAACATTTGACCGCCAAAACTGTACATATGTTGTCGTAAACATTTATTTTAATACAAAATATGTACGGGTGAGTATATATTTTGCGCGTTATATAGCCTCTGGTGACATTATTAACCATATCTCAATGTGAAATAGATCAATAAATTACACAGGCGTGCTGCGTGCCACTTACAAGGCACATCGGAAGGTCTGCATAAAGGATAAGAGTACGTCACTACAGGTCAGAAATCGTCGAGAATATTTTCATTAAATAAATGATCTATATTTATCATTTATTATGGTTAAATGACTGTTTAAGCATGTATTTATATGATTGTTTATACAAATGTAATAATATAAGTGTAGAAGTTAATTAAAAGTAATAATTAAAGTCGCCATGACAGCGTATACGCGCTAAACTATAAAAAGCATAAAAAATAATGTCCATATTGAGGCTATTGTGGCACAGCGTCTTACTGGAAATACGACGGTTATGCGGTCGATTTTCACTTAGGGGAATGAATTATTTTCATTGCCTCGCTATGGTAACAAGGCAAATCGCAGCGTTATGTTCTGTCACTCGAAACTAACATCATCATTTATATAATACAACTTTCTGACATACTTATTTATGACATGACATATTTATAACATGCTTAAGAAATGTGAAATATGCATTAGAATTTCCTCTGATTATTTAAATATATTCAAAATATTATTATACATATTTATCGTAATCACTTTCTATGTTTTAGGACGGTAACGTTTTACATATTACGATTTCATAACATGTAATATAAATAAATTATACATTACATAAAAAAAGTTTCTATTAACAATTTCCTTATTTATATTAATGACATAAAAAAATGAAATCGTAGTTCTAATAATGTTGACAGTTTTTTTTTTTAGCATTTACTTTTAATTAGAATTTGTACAGATTTTTATTCCTGGTAAGTTATATATTAAGTATATATTAAAATTGATACAGCAATAAACAAACAGAGACAAAGTTACCTCCAAAATTATTATTTTTTTGTAATATTTTTATTACAAATATCTAAAATTGTCAGAACATGACCTAAATGGGAAAATTTTATAAAAAAAATGATAGAAATAAAGAATTGACTAAAAACAAAATATCCAAAAAATATTAGTAAATGTTATTAGGCTTCATAGTACTACGTAGCTACGAGGCCTCTACGGCGTAGTCGGTAGCACCGTTGATTTTCAGGTACTATTGCAACCTTGACAATATTGAGATATAAGAAAATGGCTTACATTTTTTTTCTTATATTACTTTAATTAAAGAAATAATAATTATATAAAGAAATATTCGGTTGAATTTATTAGTAAGCTCGAATAGCTTTTCTTACTTATTTAGAAAACGTATAAAAATATTAACGTAGCGGGACTTGAATCCGCGCCACCTGGAAACCGACCAGGCGCTCTGACCACTAAACCATACGTCAAGCTACGTCGAAATTCTTATACACTTGTTACAACTTATTTATGTTGTTAGCATCTCTGTAGGGAGATTTTTACAAATTTCCGCTACCCAAAGATAGTTACTAAGAATTTCTAAATAAGTATTTTTCTTTCCTAAGTTTGGAATAACACTTAAAAATGTTTAAAAATAGCTTTTCTTATTTTATTTAAAATAAAAAAATGGCTTACATTTTTTTTCTTATATTTTTAAATGAATACAAGTTAAATAAATGAAATTAAATTAAAATTTGTAGAATCACTAGTCAATATTTTGATAAATAATGTAAGTCGTGGACAGTGGGCGTTAGAGGGTGGCTCTAGGCAACAGTACATGCGGCACAGTTGCCCTTTGATCCAACAAACACGACATCTCGAAACAAATACTATTGTAAACAATACTTTATTCGCCTATATAGATTCTTCTTATACATTGCTTACTACGTTTTAATAGAAGAATTATATTTCGTAGAAATATCTTATATTGAGTGATATTTTGAAAAACTAAAAGAGTTTTGTATGATTTATTTTCAGAGACAAATTTTATAACATTTTCTGTTAATAAAATTTAAGAATTTTACCTTAGTTAATAAATAAATAATAAGTAAGATAAGTGAATTTAGAAATAGGGTTCCCACCCAACATACTATAAAACAAATAAAAGATTTATAAAAAAAAATCTTTTTCTGTTCTCCACTATCCATAGTATACCGTTGGCCACGTAATAGTGACTAAACATAAAGTTCTTACCAAATGTATAAGAAAGAAATAAAAAAAGGAGCAAAACTTCAATCAAAACCGTTTTTCTTTTTTATGTATGTACTTGTATGTATGTAGGCATGTATAAAACTACGTCAGATTGCGGGTTAAAAAGATCGTTATCTGACCTCTGCGAGTTATTAAGAATATATATTTATCAATTCTAACGTAAATTGTTGTTTTATAACTAGATAAACTTATTTGAAGGTCCTTTTATACTATATTTCGGAGTTATTTTTGGTAGATAACAAATGTTGAAATTTTTCCTTCTCTTTTAGTATGTTTTGTAACGAAAAAAGAAGCTATAATCCGCAAAGTAGGGTAGACAGAAAGATTCTAGGTCCATTCGTCCACTTCCATAAAACGCTCTTAACTCTAGAATAGATCTTGAGAGTGTGAATGCAAATTATATCTCAAGATCGATCTCACACTTGAGAGCGGCTTCTAATTCGGACCCCAGTGTTGAGCGAACACTGCGTCTTGAGTGGCAAAACACGGTGCAATATATATTATGTATTTCGTAGTATGAAATAAGAGTTATGTAATACATCAATATTATTTTAATGTGATTTGAACTCATGTTTCATTATGTCTTTTAATAACTAAATTCTGAAAATCTATGTAGCTTCATGCATATAAACATGTCTTTGTTTTTAATTTTCTGCTCTACCACCTCTACATTCATAATAAAAATATTAAAAAGACTTAGGACATTTAAAATAATAACTCATTTATAGATTGTAATAATATATTTAATATTTTATGAAACAGTTTTAAAATAATATACCCGCGTCCTACGACCCATTCATAGCATTTGTGGGTGCAGGGTGTAAGGGGGATGGGGGGATCCTTGGGGGTGGCCTCCCTTACGCCACGTGTATATAAATATAATAAGTAGTACGTTCATAGTAACATATTATCTCTCTATATATATAATTTGTAATATATATTTATATTGTTCTACCTATTATTAGACATTTTTACTTAAAGCTTGAAAACAAAATGAAACTAAACATAAAAATTAACCTTTTTAAACAAGCTACACGTCTGATTAAAACAATCTGCACTAAGCGCTTTATAATCAGTGCTTTATACTTAGAACTATACACTATATGAGCATGAAACAGAGTCGTTCAAGACCTGGTTCATGTTCATTATGAGAGAAGTTATTTTTTTCAGATTCAGGCTGTATCCCACAATCAGCAGGGTAGGCCGAGGGAATCTAGTGTTAAGCACTCCGGTCCCTACTTTCAGCCACGTTCTGGAGGCATTTATTGTTAAGTGGCGGAGCTCAACGCCACGCTTTGCTTCGACACCAGAGCGAAGAAATGAAAATATAAATTTTACAGTCACACTTTGTGCCCCTGCGCCGCGACTGGCCTATACTATATTATTGTATTGATGATACTATATTATTGTATTGTCATCTAAGCTACTTACAGCGCATTTAGAAGAAGTTTAATGATGATACAATTATTAAAAGTACTAACTATAAGTGCAGTTGATAGCTATGAGATCCACACTCGACACTCAATGCCTCCAATATTTAGCGGAGAGTGGGGAACTAGAGTGTCTTAACACTAACTTCAAGATTCCCTCTGTTAACCTGCTATGTTCTGGATAAAGCGTGAAGGTAAAAAAAATTGTATATAAATATTTATTCATAATTTTTTTGTAAAGATCAAAAATACATTATGTTTGCGTAGGCGATATGCCTAGGGCTGTTTATAGTAATACGTTACTACGCGATCGATATAGGGCGGCGCCGTACGCGTGCTACCGCGTGACGGTACCGTAGGACGGGCGGTGTTGTGTGTTATGTTGCTTGAAATTATTTATTTTTTAATAAAAATATATAAAATGTATTAAATTTTTTTTGAGACTTTATTTCACTCTGTATATGTTCTCAACTTTAATGGATCTTGTCCTTTTTTTAAGTTTCAAGCTATATGCAAGATACAGCTCGAGCTTGGTAGGGTAGGCAAATGGAACCTGGTGCTAAGAATTTCATTTCTCACATTTCACTCAATTTTCAAGTTATTGTGTATTACACACAACACACACAACAATTCGAAAATTGTGTGTGTACTCGAAAAAAGTAATGTGTATAATATTACATGCAAATTAAAAAAAAAATTGATTTGAAATCGCTAATCTCAGGAACTACTAGTTTAAATTGAAAATTTGTTTGAGATCAGAGTTTAAGATAAAACGTAGTTTATAACAATAGTTATTTTCCAGGTCTCAGTGTATATCCATCTTTAACTTGTTCTGTTTATTTACTTAGTGCGTGTTGTGACATGCGCAGTGTGGTTCGTTATGTAACATCGCTTTGAATGGCGGACCTGCATCTAGGGTCGTTTGGGAAAAATATTTTGTATCAATTTATTTCTTTATATAGTGTTTACACTTTAAATAAAAAACTTCACGCTCTTACCTCAGTTTTAGGTAGTAGGTAGAGAGAACCTTATGCTAAGACACTCCGTTTTCCACTTGTTGATCAATTTGCAATAAATTACATGATGAGTGGCGAAACTTAGTGCCACGTTCTGTCTTGTCTTGTCAATTTATAATATTATAATTTCGTTTTTTAGAATAGTCAAGAATGTTAAATCGTAAGACTTCTCTATTTTTTTTATAATTTCAGTGCAATATCTAAATTCAACGTTTAATACCACCTAATACAAGATGGTATTAAACGTTGAATTTAGATTAGAAATAAGTTTTTTGAAACAAAATATATATACAACAACTATACATACAAAAACTCAACATATTAAATTACATTACGCATACAAAACTATTTATTTCTATAGAATAATATTCACAAAAGCAAAAACCGAACAAAAGAGACACCAGCCAGAATGAGCATGCTCGTATAATTGTTCGACTTTCACTCTCGCTGAGTGACGCGGCGTATTACGTTGCTTGTGAAAATACGTTTTACTTTATTTACTATTTTTTATGTGTGTATGTTTGTGTGTGCATTTATTAGGAATAGATACGTGAATTGTGGTAAAAGTATTATTTTTTTAATTAAGCACCTATGTATATAGTTATTTATTGTTAGTTTGCATGCATGTAGCTTATTTTAATTCTATTGTGACATGATCGTAGTTTTTTATGAACTATTATTAAAAAAACGTTGAAAAAACCTTATTTCTTTAAAAATAAAATTGCGGCCGTTACACAAGGTATTGTTTTACATATGTATTTACAAAAGTTTGTATAAAATATAAAAAAATACTAAATAAACATATTTAAACTACATATAACTTAAGAATGTCTTAGATATTGCAACTCGACTAACTCATCACCCCGGTTTTACTTCTCACTGCGCATTGCTCTCCCAGGATCAATGACCTCACCGCGAAAGTACTTTCACTCGCGCGCAACTCTAGCTCGACGGTATCGTGTTGTATGGACTCGACTCTTGATTTATATTATAATGTATCTGTGGAAGTGCTTTGCTTTTTTTTAATGGGAGAAATGTATTTGTTTTATCTGTGGTTCTTATTTAAAAAAGGGGTTATTTTTAAAAGATGTTTCTTTTATTTTTAGGTTGTTTTCTTTGAGAAAAGTATGTTTTGTATGTTTTATTTGATAGATCGATATTTAGTCAAATATGATTAAAGAAAAAATATTTATTTAATTTCATTTTTATTTTACTTAATACTTTGGCTATTTAAAAAAAAAAGAAAAGTTAATACAAGACTATATAAGAAGTACCCTCACACAGAAACGGTGAAAAACCGTAAATGGGCACAAAAAAGCAATTAATTATCAAGAAAGTGATGTAAGTTAAAGACCATTAGAGATGAGAAAATAATTGGAAAATGTGTGGAAACGCAAAATTGCGACCAGCTACGTAATGCGTTACATCATTCACGTAACAACGTTAATACCAGCACTGTGGACGCTGTGGACGGACAGGCTTTAGGATCGTCGATTACTAAATCTTGAAATTAGATCTTATACCTTGACTTGGTAAGGTTTAAGGCCCAGTGGGTGGGTTTTGGTAGTGATAGACCTTAACCCGCGCTGTAATCTTTTGATGTCTTTTAAACTTGTTAGATTATCGATCGATTATCACAGTATATATTTCCCCTGAGTGTCGGTGGTAATGTCGGTGGTGGTATGTTTATTCGTAGATTAAAGAGTGCTTGCAAATATATAAAATAATTTTAGCCGAAATTATAACATAATATTATTCTTATATAGAAATCTACTGTATAAAAAAACAATACTTGTAATGAATACATCGACATTCCTAAATGATGTATAATATAAATGAATGAATCAACAATTACTTTGAACTACTTCTCTAGACTGGTCTTTAACTCAAGACGGTTAAGGTTAGAATAGCTTTAAAGAGGAATAAGGAAATGAATAGAAAACTGAAAAAAAAATCGTAAATAGTAAATAATCGCGGTGTCGTGTAGTAAAGTAGGAAGCGCTAGTGAAAGTCCGTCACGACGTGCACGCATCAATCTTGGACCTGGGGTGAAAATTTTACTTAAAGTAAACAAAGCCTAAACTGGTAACATATTTCTTTTTTTTCCATTTTCTTGTTTTTGAAATAGTATAGAAAAGTATGACCTAAATTAATTGGGCGGAGTGACTTAACACTACGTTTCTTTTGCTTATCTTACTATATGCGGGATACAGTGAAAAGCACACACAAAATTAATAAGTTGGGATAATTAAATACGTATTAAAAAGTTATTTACACAATCAAGTTCAAAGTTATAGTCCACGCCCAAACTGCCTTTGAAATGTCACGATTAATGTCATCTATTCTGCACTCATTAAAGGCCAAACATCCAATCTGTCACTGTCAGGTGTCAGGTTTTCTTATACTTTTGACATTTTGACGTTTTGTGTTTTTTTTTCCCACATTGTTTTTTTTATAATAATTAGTTAAGTAACACTGATCCACGGACGGCTTTTGATATGTTCGACACTGATTATTTCATAATTTGTCAACGACTGTGAACTGTTATATTATAATTGTAGGTAATAAATATTTTTTTTAACAATGTTTACTGTTAATATGCATTTGTAAAAACAAAAAAAATGATGTACATTCTCTAATTTATTATTTTTATCATTATTCAACTTTAATCTCATGAAGAAAATTGTAGAGAAATAAATACTTTTACCTATTACATTTCGTAAAAAAGTTACATAAAAGTGTACTGTAGATAACTTATAATTGTGAACAGTGGCAGTTTTAAACGACATTATATATAATTTAGCTAGCAGTGTACCTACTTGAGTAACGTTCAACGTTCTGTTACTCATTTTATGTAATTATTAATATTATTTATTTTTCTACCATATATTTTTTATTGGTAGACAGAGAATCTATTGTTAAAACACTCCGATCTCCACCCTGTTTAACTTCCGAAACACTGCGTATTGAGTGGCACAACTTAATATATACTTAAGATATAGCTATTAAAGCGGAATAATGAAAATAAACTCTATATATATTTTCCATTTGGCGGACATCGAACACACGACCGTAATGTCTCGAGAAATTCAAGTCGGCTTTTAAATATTTGCAGATCAATTCCTAGAAATCCAGCCTTCATAAATGCTAAAGTTAGAACATTAAACTTTTTCAATAAGTACCTAATGAATTTCGCCCACTGAAATTTATGAATCCGGAGTAAGGTGAACCGGATTTGTCCAAAAACGCGTTGTCACGCCTTCCTTGAAGGCGACCGAGTACGAAGCTAGGAACATTTGTGTTTGAAGGGAAGGCCGATCTCTTTACTCATAGTCTGTGTATGTATATTTAAATCTATATTAATATTGTAAATCTCAAAAATTTGGTCGGTTGGACGCGCTAATCTCAGCAACTACTGCTTCGATTTATTACATCATTTCTGTTTACAATGAAATTAAATATTACCAATATTGTTGTTAATACAAAATTACCACCGCAACAAAATGGCGGATAACAAATTTGCACAACCCTCCTAATGTGGATTTTAAATGAAATGCTTTGATTTGTAATATACAATACACCATGAAAAAATCTAGAAAGCTTGATTTTATAATGGTTTTTTAATTAACTAATATTTTATGTTAGGTTCTGTCAAATAATACGTAATGACTGCAGTTTAAAATTAAAGATTAAACTGATGTTCCAATGGGTTTTTTTTGTTCCATGAAATAGTAAAATATTACGTAAATTTTCGTGTTAATATTTAGTTAACTTAAATAAAACACTAGAAGCAAAAAGAGGCCGTGAAAATTAAGTTATTCAAAGATTTCCATATCTTGTGCCGCTTCAAACAAATACTTCGCCTACACTACGCGCAAAGTTTCATAATTAATGACTCAGGCGACCTTCCCGAAACGCTTGCAGGTGGACTACCGGTTTAAGTCCGGTATTTTTTTTATAACGGTAACCACAGGGAACCAAGTATTAAGGCAAAAAAATATTAAATAGTTAAATCCATATTAATATATTTTTCAGTATAAAAAGTGTTACATGAGAAATACTTTATTGTAGAATAGTACTCGAGTTAATTGAATCATAGATAGAAATATAAATATTAATAAACAGGCGCCATCGAGTCGCTATAGTGATTGCGAGAACTTGATGTTTGTGGTTACAAATTCAAATCAGGATAATAGTTCTATTAAAATCATTATAGTTTCCTATGTTTGAATAGAAGTTTGTTAGTACCTAGCTGCTTTACGTTTTCTTTGTTTCTGCATAGCAGTGTAGTTATAGAGAACCTAGTGTCGAGACACTCCGTCCTCCACCTTGTGCCCCGTATTCGAGACACTGCGTGCGAGTGGCGGAACTCAACGCCGAGCGTCGCCTTATTAACGGAAATGAAAATAGTTCTTGAATGGGCATAATTAATTATGTATATTGATATAATATTTCCTTATATTATAAAATAATTTAGCATTTGTGTGAAAGAAAACTACATTTACACAACAATATGTACATAGGTTATTTTTAAACAAAACATGACAATATTATATATTAAAATAATATTCTACTCATATTATTTTCTAGTTCGATTAGTAATAACATAGGAATGAAGTGGCCGGCACGTGTCCTGCGTTCGAGTCCCGGCGGCAGCTATTTGCGGTAAATGGGTCAAGCGATCCCAAGTTAGATGCAATAACGAATACAAAAAGAGTAAACCGCACGAGTGTGCGTCTACTGCATGGCGAACTGTAGTTTAACTAATAATAGCTGGTTAGTTCTGCGTGTATTTTAGTTATATTATTTCTTTTTTTATATAAGATTTGTTTTTTTTATGAGAACTTAATATAAAAACATATCGTTTTGCATTTTTTGTCCACATTTAGACTTTTGTTGTAGAACTGACCCCATTTGTCTTCTAAGACCAGGGAAATTTAGTTAACTAGTCTACCGATGAGAGAATGCCACCGCTCAACACTCAATGTCTCAAATTTGAGTCAAAGGGAGTTAATTGAGTATCCTGACATTTAGATCCTGTTTGTCTACTCTGCTATGTAGGGTAAAGTGTGAAGCTGAAAAAATGCATAGATTATTTGAAATGATTTCTGAAAATATATAGCGCCCGTCGTCGCACGAGAGCACAAGAGTGTAACTGTAAATTTGTGAGAGTGTGACTGTAAGTGTGAGTAAATGTGAGTGTGACGGTTGTGGGTTCTATTTCTACTTGTAGGAGTAAAATTTAATATTTCCATTTCTCCGCCCTGCTAACGAGGCAAACTGTAGGGTTCAGTCCCGCCACTTAACACTTGCAATGCCTCATGAATTCAGCGGAAAGTGGGAAACTATACGAGTAATATTTACAAATTACAGTAAAAAAATATTTTCTCAGCCCGAGGCTAAATGAAACTCGTAGTAGAGTTCAAATGATCAAGGCCCAAGCCGTAAAAGAATAGTGGGTGACATTGGTTCGCGCGTACATACATAATTTAAATAACATTATTGTCCATTTATTATATGAACATTACGGAAGTGTCTCCTTATCGACTTGTTAGCCTTATACGAGCAACGCGTTTTTACCTTACATTTATTGTATATAAGTATCCTGTAAGTTTTGCGTCAGCGTTTTTCTACTCTCATAGGAGTTTCGGGAAATCCTTTCATATTGCTCCTGACGTTCCATAAGGAACCTTCATGGATTTTTTTAAAAATGTGTACTAATAAAGACATAAACCATGGAATTATTTTTAATGCAATTGATAGTGTAGTAGTAATTTATTGAACGAAAAATTTTGAGTTTTATTATTATTTTTTGTCAAAACGCTTTTAGTGTTCAGACAGGGGCGTAAGTTTAAATTTATCTTTTACTTGCAAAAATTATATACAGAATTAAATTTTATTATCATAAATTCGCAATTCATTCTTGTAAATGTTATATAATAACTAATAATCATTAAGGTTATTTTTATTGTATTTATTTTCAGTTAAGTAAGATTTTCTAGGAACTAGTACGACACATCATCCGTTCTATGTAACTCTTGTATAAACACATGCCTAAAAGTAGAGCAAGAGATTGACCGACATCTAAATATTTATTATATTTAATAGGTGAAATTATAGTTTTATTTTCATTTCTGTGTTGCAATATTACTTTATAAATCTCTTTAAATTATTAACTTTTCTACTATACGTGTTTATATTAATACAAATTAGAAATTACATTAATATTAGTCAAATTTTGTTATACCCTATGAAGACCCTATATACTAACAATGTAAAAACTTTTTTCGATAGTCATCAATATACCAACCATAACACGATTTTTTTATCATAATAATGAAACAAATAGTTCTGTATACTTATATCAATAAAATCTAGTTTATCAATAAATAAAATTTAAACGCTTGTAAACTATAAATCTATTAAACTCGCAGTTAGCGTTAGGTGTAGCCGAGCACAGTGCATCGGCCGCGTTGCGCAACTCGCCTATTTATACCACCCTCTGACTAACATCTCCGGAACTTTGGAAAGTTGGCATATTTCAGCTTCCTTCGCCCATAATTGTGTTTGTTGAACGTCTTTTCGTATATTTGGTCAGAATAATGTGGAAAAACTGTTTAAAACTGTTTTTTATCGTTATATAAGGGAATCATAATTTAGCGCGGGCCTCAATGAAGTTCTGATGATGAATTTTAAAATTTGTTACATAGCTATTTAGCTCCAACTCTTTATTGAGATGTAAACGTGCGTAAGTACTCCAGTCGTGAAGAAAGTCAAAAAACATTTAAACAGATGCTAATGCATAATTTTTAGGCGCGTCGTGGCGCCGTGTCTAAACACTAAGTTCCCTCTGGCTACCCTGCTATATGCGAGACTCAGATCCACAAGTTAAATGTAGCTGTTAGATCCATTACAATCAATAAACCGCTTAATACGTTCGATTGCGAGCCTGTAACTAGCTAACAGTCCCTTCAGCTACCAAGTCAACCAGGAAGTGCATAGTAGTCCTACGCATTGTTCAAAACAATTGTTTTCCCATTTTCATGCGCGCTCGGCCGCGGGCGTCGCTCCCGCTGATGACCGCCGGCGACCGTGCGTCGACCTCGCCCGCCGACCGCCGTCCTCCAACTGCGATGCCGCGTGTTTTCACGCCATCGCTATTCCAAATTCAATTTGCGATTATTTTTTTTGTAAAACCCTAAATGATGGGTTTGGTAAATATTACTTGAAACTATATAAATGCTATCAAATCACCTAATTTTTTTAAGTCTTGTCTGTTTGCTTCTCCTTTATGGGTAAGACAATTAAAAAAATATTGTCGTAATTACTATTACTCAAATTACTTTTAGCCACATATGTATGTATGATTTTCATTAGAAATTTTTCGCAAAAACAAAATCCATTTTTATTATCGTCAAGTAACATCGCAGGAAATTATATAATTGCATATGAATAGACGTATTTAGTAACTATTTTGATATATTAGAGACAACGGCCGCGGTGGCGTCGCCCCTGGCGGCAGTCCAATAACCTAAGATTCGGGGGTGGGAAATTACATGTCAATATTTACGCGAGAAAAGTCATTGATTGAAAGTATTTTAACGGGTTTATATACTTATTTAGCTATATTTATTTGTGGATTAAATTTAATTTATATATTTCGGTTTAGATTGATTGATGACATTCGATGACAATCACGAATTTCAATGGAAGGAAAGAAAATAATAGTACAAATATTGTTTCTTTTTATTTATATTTTTTTAGCTGCACGCTGTAACCAGCACATTGCGGGATAGGCAGAGGAATCCTGGGAACATAGTGTTAAGACACTCCATTTCCAATGACTCTCGTTCCTCACTTTTTGCTAAATTATGGAGATGTGTTGAGTGGCCGAACTTAACGCTGCTCTTTTGGCGCTACCAGAGCGAGGAAATGACAATATTAAAATATTTCAGGCCCTCGAGTGGAAATCGAGCCCACACACTTGTGCCTCTCCACTACAACTGGCACTAAGTCTTTCTATTTCCTGTTTCATTAAATCTGTTTTTGTGAGATATATAAACAATATATATGATTTAATCACAAGCATATAAAAAAATATATAAAACTAACAAACCTAAAAAGATAATTTGATTGTATTACATAATAGCCTGAAACATCGCTTCAATTAGTTGTTCGCATTATATATTTACTTTAAGTTATTCAATGGTTCTTTCATGATTTCTTGTAAAACAGATATCTCAAACAATGCTACAAATAAAAAATAAAACACAATTTATAAGTATAGTAACCGGTAATAGTGACTCATGTAATTTAAATAATAAAAAACAAACAAAAAAAGAATCAGTTTTTGCAGTATATTTACTATTTATTTTATTACTTATAATTAATTTAAAGCAAATACCTTTGTCAGGGAAGAAGGTATAAATAATAATAAAATTATTTTTTGACATGAACTTTTTTAATCATATGAAAAACAAACTAAAAAAAAAATTTAATTAATTTTTATCAATTTGTCCATTGACATATTTAAACTGGCAGTGTTTAATACACTACTTTACAATAAATATAAAAATGTCACAATTAAAATACATTTTTTTTTTACTTATGATTCTTTTGTATTTTATTTTAAATGATTCATTATTGACTAATTCACCACACCTCTCTCTTTGACTTGGTTATAAAAAGCGCGGGAAAACTGACGTTAACCTTTTTTCACTAAGACCACAGATTATACATAATTGGTCTTTTATATCTTATTCCAATAATCAACATTATTTTACGTTTACTAAATTTATTGTTTAAAAGATCTTTATTTGTAGCATGCGAGGATATTAACAGTGGATATTTTATAAGCTAGTATGGTATTCAAATCGTTCTATAAAGTTTTATTACATTAATCCCCCAAAACAAATATTTTATTTTTCTAAATAATAATCAGCTTCATGCTTTATCCCGCACACAGCATTGTAGGCAGAGTGAACGTATTGTTGAGACACTCCGTTCCCCACTTTCTGCAGAATTCTGGAGGCATTGCGTGTTAAGTTGCAGAACTCAACGCCGCGCTTTACCTCGATTTGTCAAAATATTATATTGTATTTGCATCACCTATAATTTATTTAGCTACATTGCTTGGACAGTTAATAAACAACAAATCAGTCTTAATTGCATTATAAACAACTAAGAAAATATATAAATACTTCCTTTTACTCCTATAAAAAGAATATTGATTAAGATAATTTAATAATTTAACCTAAACCTATGAAATGTTGAATTTCTATATTCATTTCATAATAAATTAATTACGGCGGAAACTATAAATCTTGTAAATTGCAGAGACTTGACTAATTGTCACATAGCTATATACAAATAGGTAGTATAAAATAATTATTTTATTAATTACAAGAAATAATCACTGTCCTTAAAATTAATGCCTGAATATTTTTTTGGTAAAAAAAACATATTTATCATATAGTTAAGTTATTTTTAGTTGAAATGAAAATGCTTATCATAGATATAAATATAATATATTTAAAAACTAAATCAGTATGAAGATTAGTATGTAATCTTAAAGCCTAAGCTACTTATGTAATTTATACAACGTTTTAAACAATATTTCTTTATTAAATAACGTGGTTTTTTGTCTTAATTTATGCAAACATCTAAAAGTAAACTGGGTTTGATCTCGATAGGGATTGATCCTAATTGCCGTTTAGTGCGGCGTTAAGCTCCGTCACTCGACATGAAATATCTCCAAAATGTACAGAAAGCATAGAAGGGGGATATCTACCACTAGATTATCTCAGCCTATAAGGCGGAATATAAATGAACATCAGATCTAACAAAAGATATTTTAAAAAGCTAATTTTTTTTATCGTTCAACGATATTTATTAAAACGACATGTTCGCCCCTAACTAATATTTGTGGTAAAAATCGACTACATTCTAAAACACCGCCGCCTATTGGAGTCTCAGTGACGACTGGCACAGCTGATATGGCGGCTGCTGAGTTTTTAGGTACCGGTGTTCCTGTGAAATTTATATAAAAAATAATTTTAAATACATTGGGATATTTTTAACCGACTTCAAAAAGGAGGAGGTCGTCAATTCAGTTGGTATATTTAAGTAGCGATATCATGATATTTACTACTATCATACATAATTTATCACTATCGTTGTACTTATTGAATGACGAAACTGAGATTATTTTTATTACGTGTCTATTTAAAAACATTTGTAGGAAACGTAATGAATAAATTTAGTTTAAAAAAAACAATTTGGCTATAAACCAAATTTAATAACATTTTACCTTCACACTGTGTTCCAAGCGGGGTAGTCACAGAGAACAGAGCATCAAATTAGATTAGATTAAAAACATTTTAATACAAAACTCACCTAATTCCGGTGGTATTTTTCTCTTTTTAGGCGTTTTTCTTTTCCAAATTTCTAGTACATCAGACAGTGCTAGGTTCCACTGCTTGTCGAATGCCACCAGAGTCGCATGTAGAACCCCACGTATACCTTTTTCATTGCGCGTTATTACCTGTAAAATAATATTAACTATAATGTTTTGAAACCGTCCGCGGCGCAAGATCCGTGTGACTGTAAATGCGACGGTTGTAGGATAGATTCCGCCAAGGTGCCACCGCGCTTTGCCTTGTTAAACGAGAAAAAATAATATATTTTTTTTTAATTCCCCGCTCTGGTAACGAGGCAAAGCGCGGTGTTGAGTTCCGCTACTCAACACGCAAATCCTAGATAATTCTATCTATTCTATATGTATAAAAATATAGGTATGATGTCATTCTATATAAAATCATAAAGCTTTAATCAATTTGGATATTTGGAGTTTTTGAATTGTTTTTTGTAATTTATAAGAGAAACAACAAAAACATTTTTTATTTCCATAAGTGCAAATACTCGATACGGATGAACGTCTTTTTTAGTGGACTCTTGACTTAAACAAACAGAAACAAAAACAACATATTATTATCGTAATATTATAACAACATTTTCCTTCGCTGCATTTTCTTTGTTTAAAAAACATTTTCTTTGCTAGTCTCATTGGAACGGGGATAGCATAAAGTTTACTTTAACTGCAATCCGAATCTATAAGCGTATTTAGTAATAAAAAAAATTATATAAATTTTAATGTTTCTTTCTTGTTGTTTCAGGGTTGGTGAATGAACTGTGAATTCTACCAAATGTGTTCAAATGCAATACTGCCTTCCACATTATATATTAATATTTTAAGAAAAGTAAGTCAAATTTTATTTTAGGTTAATCTTATTATAACCTCAAAACGTAGATATATCTTACTTTCACTATCACTTTGCTATCTCACTAACTTTATATAGGAGTCTCTTTTTTATTACAAGAATCTATATTATCTATATTACCTACATTTTGCAAGGTGGGCAGAAAATATTTACTAATATTTTTCGCCCATTTGGATATAGTGCACAGGATACGTAGTGATAATGTATTATATTAATTAAAAATACAATTGAGAAAATTAAATACTTTAATATCGTTCGTTAAAATTCTGAATACATTCGAACTTATCATGTAGAATTCCACTATAAATATAAATAAATAATGCATAGACTATGTAAAAGTGAACCAGTTCAAGTTATTTTGGAAGAATCATCTACCTCGTTGTAGGTAAATAAAATATAAATAGTGACATTTAAATCTGGCCTTGAATTACTTAATGGACATTGAATGCACCAGTTTTAGCCGCTAAGAATCTAGTATAGACGAGGGACAACAATGCTCCCAGAGCAGTGTGAACTTTTCGTTAAATTACCTATATACCGACATACGTACGTACGTACGTATGTCGGTACTACTATATAAACTTATCAAAACCCGTTTATAAATATTAAGGCCAGTCGTGTCGGAAAGGCACAGGCCGTGCGGCTGTAAATGCGGCAGTTTGTGGGTTCTATTCTCACTCCAGAGGTAATAAAATATTTAATATTTGCGTTTTCTCGCTCTGGTAACGAGGCACAATGCGATGTTTTCCACCACTCTAAACGCAATGCCTCCAGAATTCAGCGGAAAGTAGTGAATGTAACTGACATAATGAGAACAGTTTTCTTAAAACAAGGTTCCCAAGTTCCCTCTGCCTGTCACGCTATGTGAGATTAATAAAAAGTTTGAAATTATTCCATAATAAAATATAATTATGAAGTTAGAGCTAGGTATATTTCCATTTGCCCTTCACCGGATAATTTTAAAATATTAATGAAGTGTTATCTATGCATAAAAATAATTAGTATGTTGTTTTAAAATACAAGTTTCAAGACATTTTGTAGCCAGAATCTAAGGTTGCAATTTAAACTAATCTCTTGATTTTATTATATAGTTTTGTTTATTAACTCCGACCATATAAAAAGGCTAAGCTGAAAAAACTATAGCACATAAATTATCTAATTCGGCAAAAACAAACTAATAATATTGCCATTTGGGATGTAAAACTTATCAAAGCCCTTTAAATTGAGCCACAAAAAAAAATACTACCGTACCAGACGTGTCACATCACAAAACCTACTAAATTCCATTAATTGACATTTTCAACAGTCCAGATATCGTCCCGAAATATATAAAAAATCTCCTAGAATAAACGGTGAAGGACATCACCCGCGTCCAACTGACCTATAATCCAATCAATCCTACACACTAACACCCGCATGTACGCACAAGAGGTAGATACAAACATACATACGCTCGTATCTCGCGACCTCGACAGCGGCCGCCTCAATTCGTAAGTACTCAGCCAAGGTCCCACCGAAAACGTATCACATATAAATAAATATAGACTGAATTTTTCCACTGTATGTGATATTTTGGACACAGTCAGTTGAGGAAGATCAGTTAAACATGTGAAGGTTGTGATAGTTTAGTACCAAGAATCATATAGTAAATGGAGCAAAATTGTTAATATAGAATGTATTTAGAAATCTATATCTATACTTATAATAAAATCGTAACTGATCGGTGTCTGTACATGAAGGATATATGAGAAAAACTATTACTATTGGGCACATTTACTAGTGTAATAGAACCCAAAATAATGTTTTTTTTTGTCTGTTTATCTGTTTGCCTGTGCGTTGGTTCACGTTAATCTCACAATTTAACCGATTTAAACGCAGTTTTTACCACTGGATTCTAAGCTTTGCTGTTTTATTTCAATCAGTTCAGAAATAAAAAAGTTATGTCAATATAACGAGTTGTATGCGACAATATTGCTATAAAATAAGTGTTTCATTGAATTGGTTGAAACATTAATAATCAATGTATGGATATTGTCTTCAAAATAATAATGTTATTAGATCACGAAAGAAAATCATCAGATTCACAGATAAATTAAGCAGAACTTGTAAAGAATGGAGTGTAACACTAGATGTTTTCTGCCTATACGGGAAAAAGCGTGAAAAGAATAATTTAGGCAGGAAGGGCCTGGATGGGTTGGTCGCTTATTCAAATTTCAATTCCATTTATTCAATATACACCCACTTTAGTTAGCCGAGCGAAGCTAATAAAAGTTAATAATTTACTCTAGAATTGCTTAGCTATATAAATAAAATAACAGTATCTTTAGTAATCATCAAAAATTTATAAAAACACACATAGTGTGGCAAGGTCCAAAAAAGGGCACCCGCATATGGTCGGCGAGGTGATATAAAAATGGCGTACTGTTTTCCGGGTGGAAAGTTGTTCTGAACAAGGTCGGTGGCGAGGGCGCTCCACTCGGCGTGGTGGCGTCGCATCTACTGTCGTTCATAAGAATTATATATTGCGTTTTAAATTTTAAATAGTTTATGTTATATAATATTTGCTTTATTTCTATCAACCACACTGTTAGGAGGAGATAAAGACAAAATAATTATAAATGAAGTTCTCGACGTTCTGTCTGTATTACACTTTTTTGTGATTTTAAGGTATATTTACTTGTCGGTTTCGTTGAATTGCAGCTATGAAACTGATGGAAACGTCCAATAACATAATATAGAACAAGAATTACAACTAATTAGAAATTGTCTTATAAAAATCTGTCTTTTAATAAAATTTACAAGCAAATCATATATCATAAGTATTTTGAGTTGGTTTCCTTCTATTTTCTTATAATAAGTTAGCAACGTTCTATTTCTAATGTGATCAATTTCTATTTCCATCTTAAATATACATCCTCAATATTTCTGGCAATTTTACATTTACTGTTATTTTAAGAGTTGTAAGGTAAAGTCACTTTAGAGGAATTCTCTTTGTGTAGGTTTCAAGGTAAGTTTTAATGGAATGGGTGCGTAAGCTTGTCATATAAAAACGTTTTTAAGATAATACTGTTTTTTTTTCAATTTTTTTTTATTGTTGTGCATCTACCGCATTTATCATGTAAAGTAGGCAAGGAGAACGCAATGCCTTTAACCAAATCCTTGCCCATTTTAAAAACATTATATTGAAAGAGGAAATCGTCTCAATCAAACGCTACTCTTAATCAAATGAACGAAAGAAAAATTATTTTTTAAATATAAGAAAACCCCCTAACCTCGAACCTACAATTATGTATCTCTACATAACTAACTGCACCACTATAACATTTCTTGTATATTAAACAAACGTATTGTGAATACTGTCAATGTAAGATTAATTGCATCGCTTTCAATTCACCAGCATCCTGGTGGTACAGTACAGAGCATTCAAAAATCCTGTTTCCACCACATTTTGTGTATGTCTTACACACGTCGCCTATGACCTTTACGCCATCAGACACGTCCCTTCACCAGTCACCTGCACATTGTACACAAATTGAGTATCTCCCGCCGTTGATTGTAAAATTGCATCTCAATGCTCTTCCTACATGTTCCCACATCAATGCAACCTCGGGATGGAGCTGACGTAACGTCGAGCTATAAATATTCTCGTATTAACCATGGAATTTATTAATGCCATTGCATGTGAATTGCATTTAGCTATGTGAATTTCTAGAATGTTCTACACGTAAATTGTTAATACAAGTGTTTGTTATATTAGAGTTAGTTATATTAGACATCTTTAAATACTTATGTTTTGTTTAATGTTAATAAATTATGAATATAATGAAATTTCTTCAAAAGATTATTAACCAGCACCACTATAATTGATTGATTAAAGAACTTACATTCTGATATGTTCTTCTCATACATTTTTTATATTACTATAAGTGCGAACAATACCTTAAAATATTATTCAATATGCGGCGTAGGGTATCGCCACATAACATGTACTATATCTGTTTGGGTTTACCACCCACAGTGAAGAAGACATACCATTTGTATCACATAAAAAAGAAAACAAATAATTGTGTTTTAAAATGTAGGAATATTTCATCATTTAATTAAACGATTTGTAAATCTAAATTGAATATTTTCCGATGTCGCCACTAGGAAGTGTAGTTGTTTGTTATTGATGTTAACCAACAGAGGACATTTACTATCGTGAGGTCAATGCTGATTATGCCTAGTATCGATACTTGATAGATAACTAGAAATCTAAAGTTTTATATATTCATATGTAAACTGTTTTTTTATTAAGAGCCTATTAGTATTCGATTGCACGCAAGAGCTATAGTGTTACGTAGATGCTTTATAAGTCCCGAAAAAAAAATTCTAAAATAACCTTAATAAAATCTTTGGTCTTTGCACTCTTTGACTTTAACACAATTTATATAATAATATTTTATCTTTTAACCGGTTCAATCGTGTAAGTATATAAGTCTGTAGTCATAGGTTTGACAGACTATAAGAAAGTGGAAAATTAAATGATGTATTTTATTTGCAATTTCTTTGCGTCTGTAGCTGTTATGTAACGTACAAGACGCTTTTTGTACCTATTTTTTTGTGTCACGCTTTGTCCTGCATAACAGAATAGATGGAGAAACTGGTGTTCAAACACTCCATTTGCGCTTTCCGCCCTAACTCTTAACACTGTATATTACGTAATATATACGTTAACTCAACGCCAAGCTGGGTCTTATACCAGAACTGGGACGTTTTCATCATAATGAATATAATATTTCTTCTATAAATACTTATATAACTATAAATACTTCTTCAATTCTTACATTTTATACGTCCGATATTAACAAAATATACACGATAGAAAATGCTAAACGATCTAATCTCGTACAATTACATAACCGGCGGTCTGGTTAACTGTTATATCACATCGCATAATTTACTTGGTCACTGGACCGCGCCCAGCGCCCTTCGCCTTGGCACTTTGAGCCAAATGTGTCAACTAGGGCTGTGAATTTATAATATTAATAGGAAAAAACGTTTGAAGAAAAAAACTTAAATATATCAGGTCATCTGCCTATTGTAGTGGTTCCAGATTCTATCTTGAGGAAAAGTGATGTAGAAAAAACATAAGTACCAATAGTTTTTAGTTTCTACTTGTCCATTTGCGGTGTCACAGATAACACTATAAAATATGTTTTACGTCACTATGCTTGTAACAATAACGTTTAGTTTACTTTGTACCTAAAGCAGTTGAGTCTTCAGAATCTCGCTCAGAATATTTAAGGGCTAAGAATCGGGACGTCTGGCAACGCTAACTTACACTACTATGTGAACGTTGAAGAACAACTAGCATGCATGCATAAAATACAAAATAACACAGTGTTATATACATGCGAGTTAGAATCAAGTATGACCTCTATAAGTAGCCGTGACTACTTTCGATTTAACATTTTGAGTCATGATGGTTTTAAGCAATAGTCTAATTATGCATAGTTACATATCTGTGGACATAATAAGATTTTTTAAATCTTTAAAGACTAGTAGTATAAATTTTATATTTTACAATTTAATATTTTTTTTCTTAATTATCTTCTTAGGAAGTAAAACAAACTAAGTAAATCAAACCTCATTTAATTGCCTAATTGATGGACTATTATTAGTGAAGATCCTTTGAAGAATGAAGACTTCTTACTAGATTCTCCATCTCCATATCGCCTCTATATAATTAAATATTTATTATATTTAAAATAAATAATAAATATTAGTGAAGCAAACACAACTTTAAATAAGAATTTAACATTGAACACACAAACACATGACAAACAATTATTTTAATTTAACAAAAATATTTATATAAAAAACTACGACATCCCTGTAAAATATCATTTACAACTATTTCAGATGGCATTTTATTTTGGTACAATCTTATAAATTCATGGGTAGGGAACTAGGATTGATCGAATGATTCTTTTAAAATAATAGTATCAGTACAAGGCTTTTTCTTGTAGTTTCACTATGTATCTCGCACATAGCAGAGTAAGCATCTCTGCCTACCCTAACCTGGGAACATAGTGTTCCCATTGCGACAATTCCGTTCTCTATTTCTGCCGAATCCTGGAGGCATACTTCCAATCATCATCCAAAAAGTCATCTATCCAATCCAGCAACTTCTTCCACAATACTAATATTATAAAACTGAAGATTTATAAAAGAATAGAAGAAGATAAACAAAAGAATTATTATTCTATATATTGATTCTTTTTTATGTAATAACGCCCATTTATCGGGAAAGGCGGAAATATATTATACCATGTTAAACGCCCCGATGAACCCTGAACCTGTAACCAATGTTAGCTTGGGTACTTTGAATGTGTCACGTCTTATTCAAGATATATTATATTTTTTTTATAGACCGGTAATATAAATAAGACGAATGTGATCCAGCACGTTCTCCAATATCAGAAAAGAGAAAAGAGCGTTCGTTAGTTTTATATTGTTCTACCTTTCTAAAAAAAAGTAATATTGTATAAAAATTATACAAACCAAATTAAAAATTATACAAACCAAATTAAAAATTATACAAAAAATTATATATGTATTACAAACAACGAAATTATAACCATCAACAATAGCCTACAAATTAAATCACCATACGACCTCCATATAAATTTATATCTTTGTGTATTTCCTCAATTCTATTTTCATTCAAACTAAAATAAACTATATTGATTCGTATATAAAGTTCTTATTCTTTTGTATTATCCATGAGAGCTGCTGCGTTGTATATAGCACTGTCTAATGTAAGGAAAAAGTTAATAGTTCCATAATAAACTGAGGTTGTACGGTTAACCGTGAACGTTTTGCAAGTTAAAGGTTTTTAGATATGTAAGTCTGAAAAGAGTTCTAGATGCTTCCACGTGATTATTTCTACACATATTGATTAATCAACATTTTGCAAGTATCGCACATAATAGGGAAGGCGTAGGTAACCTGGGAACGTAGTATTAAGACACTCCGTTCCTATTAAGACACTTTTGTTGCCCATTTTTACGCCGAATTCTGGAGGCATTGCTATTGAGTGTCAAGTTCAACGCAGCTCTTTTGCCCCATTACCAGAGTGGAGATATGAAAATCTTAATTATTTAATTTCCTCGACTGGGAATCAAACCCACAACCACTGCGCCACGCCTGGCTTGTAGTTTGTAAAAATGTTCAATTAAAACGTAATCACAGCATGATTTACGTAAATATTATTTACTAAGCTAACACTTGGAATAATGTGGGGTTGTCGTCATAACAGACGATCGCGGCTAGATTATATGACATAAGTTAAGTAAGAAAGTAAGTTTTAATAGCTGGCTAGTGGTTTTACCGTAATCAGTAGATCCGCACGTCACATTCCCACGAGAGCGCAAGTGCCAAGAGAAAGTCAACAAAATGTGCAACTAATGTTCAACTACGATAGAATTACTGTTTTTCATTTCGACGCTCTGACTGCGTCGTTAAATTCCGCCACTCAACTTAATTCTGTTGGAAAGTGGAGAACGGAATGTCTTAACACAAGCTTCCTCTGTATCTATGGGAAGAGAAGCTGCAGCTTTTCATTTAAGCAAATAAGGATATGCAAAATTTGAGCAATCATCATTTATAATTTTTTCGTTCTTCATTATAAATGATACCTTGAAGATTCGTAAGGTCAAAAGTTAAAGATTATTTTTATGTTAAATTTAGATTCTGTCAGAACCGAGTAAAGGTCACTAAATTAATAATCAAAAGTTGAAAGCTACATTGTGGCGAAGTTGGTAGAAATGTGGCTGAACGCGATGTTTATGGGTTCAAGTTTTATATTAATCTATATCTATATATTGCACCGTTAAATTACGCTAACTTCTTGAATTTTCTGTAGTAGGAAAAAAACTAAGATAAAAAGCAAGTAAATATAGGCAAAAACTTAAAAACACAAACAAATAAATTGTAGCTTTCAATTTTTTTTATTGTAATACAGTTTTAGCAAAAAAAAATAACCTTGAATAAATATATACACAGTATAGTAGTCCACCAAAAAGCGTTGACCATTGACCGCTATAGAAAGTAAGCAACAACGGATCCATTGCGTATGACCTTCAAGGTCTCGATAGAAACAAGCGAAAACACGCCTTAGTTATATAAAACTTAATAAATAATCGAAAAGAAACTTTTTTTTTTGGCTTCACAGCATCACATATAGCGGGTAGGCAGAGGGAGCCTACTATTAACTTGTTCCTTACACACCTCTAAATTTTCAAGACATTGTGTGTTGAATAGTGAAACTCAACGCCGCGTGTTGTATCGTCAACTGTGTGGTAATCGAACCCACAACCGTCGCGTTTACAGCCAGACGCTGTATCACTGCGTCACAACAGCCTCACTGTAAATTGCACCTTAACTGCAAGTTGTAAGGTTATTTGTAAGTTATGTCAGTATAAACACTCTCGTATCTAAGTCATGCAGTCCTACCACGTCGCGCGTCGCGCAGTGAAAGTGAACGGTGACGAGGTACACGGAAGCGTAACGTAGTAGCTGCTAAGGTGAAGGCTCGATATTATCACTTTTTCTTAACATGTATTTCTAGAATTTCGTGAAATTCTTACAAAATGTTAATCTATCAATATAGTTAACAAGTTTAATGTAAACAGCAAAGCAAGCAAAGTTAAGTAAGTAACTTTCCACCCATCTTCGAGATATTGCTTGGTTGGGTTGGCGGAGCTTAACGCTGCCTTTTGTCTAATTGTTACCGTATATATGCAAAAGGCAGTGTTGGGTACCACGAAGTGAAAATATTTAAATTAATTCCAAGCGTTCCTGCAACTACCGTCAAAATCTAACCATATACGACAAGTGGCTACTTAAAATTGATTTAAAATTCCAGTTAGCAATCCGATTTAAATCCTAAAGGTCAATGTTATATATAAAACAAAGGAATCCGCGAGGTTGCGTCGCCGCGAGTGACACCAGCGAGTATTTCGGCTAACAAGTGCGTTTGGGTTGCGCAAGCCGTGTTCCAGATCTCGGTTTCGGCGGGCCACGGTCACGGACACGGCACTCTGTTTTGTTTTTGTTTGCCACTTTAGCTTCATCTGTTTGGCATTGGTTGTGATTAATTAGTTTCTTTTTTTTAGATTTATATATTTTTCAGACAGGTCTGAAAATAGTGTTAAGACACTCCGATCCCCAAGCACTGCCCCGATTTCCGGAAAATTGCGTGTTCAGTGGCTTAACTCAACGTAGTGCCTTATCTTGTGGGAATAGAACCTCCAACCGTCACGTTTGCAGTCAGAGATTTGCAGTACCAATTATTAATTTGATATATCTTGAACTTTAAGTGTTTTGTCACTTAAGTCTTTATTTTTCGTCTTTTTAGAGATGCCTTTTAGGCAGGGGCAATAAATAGGCTTTCCTTAATTTAAATATTTTATAATCAAAGTTATATAGATTTTAAGTAGTTTAAAGATTCGAGTTGGCAATGAGTTTGTATCATACACTAAGAATAACAGCTCATAGGCCGTGACTTCCGCACTTTTTGCTTTACCTGTTGACCTTCGGCAAAATCCAATCAATTTGGTGCATTCAAGTGATTATGTTTGTGAATATAAATTTTCTGGGTATAACTACAACTTTAGATGGCATTGAAGACTGTTTCTACAACAAAAAATATTTTAAATTCATTATGCAATGGATAATGAAGTCCTAAGTTAACGCAATGGGTATGGGTTCGGCCCCTATACAGAACATATATATATATTATTTTTACGATATTAAATTAACTAGTTTTTATTTGCAGCTTCGTATTCGTGGTCAAACGGAATTGGTACGGTTCGTTGGCTTGCATCAAAATAATTAACGTAATGTAATATAGCCTATAGCCTTTCTTGAGAAATGTACTATCCAACCCAAAATGTTTTTTCGATTCGAGTCCAGTATGCGCACTCGACCAAACAAACACTTATACAGCTGTATAATACAGAGTATAGATTAGACACACCATCATCAGGTTCTCTCTGCTTTCCTCATATGTTTTAAGTTAAAAATATATAATATTATATTATTATGTTAAAATTGTTACGCGGAAACAGTTCGAATATTTTGTTAGAATATAAATATAAAATGACTAAATAAAACAGTCAGCGTAATAGTGATTCAGAAATCAGAATGTTGGTTGACTAATTTTTAAATATTTGGTGTTTTTATATAAAACAAAAATATAATTTTAGTTTATGGTAAAATCTTGTATTGATATCATCACTCACTCAATATCAAAAGAAAACCCACAACCTGAGTTTACGACGACCGCTTCTATGGCCTTAGGTTTCATTAGGCTTTTCATTTTAGAATTCTAACCTTCATTCATAATCAATTTGCATTGTGTAACGAAAACCAATAAGGAAGGAACTCAAAAAGGAACTATCAGCCATGCATAAAGATCGCTAACGAAATAATGAGCCGGAATCGACGGATGACCTCCAGCTGATAGCTAACAAGGGCAAGCCCTTTATCAGACAATAAAAAATAAATGATAACACCGCCCGTCCATACAAAACTACTGCAAGGTCTCGGTCCTAAGTCAGTGGGTAAAGGTCAATGTTGTTTTACTGGGTTACAAATACAACAACGGATTTGAATTTTTTTCTCTGTGAATCTCTCTGGGAATTTCTTCATAACTTGCTGAGACATAAAAGATCCATTTCGAATAGTAATGACAGATAAAGGAAATATTTTTAACATTGTGATTATAATAAAATAATTTCGAGTTATTTTGAACGAATAGATTTACAATAAAATCAATATTTTCAAGAAATTAGCAACGGTCAATTAATTGCAACTAAAATTGCTTCCTTAGTGCATATAATTTTTATGTTATAGAATGTATTTTATTAATTTCCAACATTTAATTTGTTAATATAACATTTTTATGTTTTTATCATATCCATATTTTCAAGTATAGTTCTTATATAAGAACGTTAAACAACGACGAAAAAAACACAAAAAACGACAAACTTTAATATTTTTTTATTATTTAGCACACGCTTTGTTACGCACGATAGGAAGAGCAAAGCTAGTGTTAGGATACTTCGGTTTCCATCCGAATTCCAGACATTTTGTGTCAAGTAGCTGAAGTCAGCGCCGCCTTTTCTAATATAGAACGACATCTTATTATTGTCCTTATTTGTACAAAACACGTTGAATACCATTAAGCATTGCTATAATGTTAGATATTCTACCAATTACTGAGAATGGAATTATATTTGGTTTAAAATAATTTCAGCGGAACAATATGCGTGGGATTTTTTTTATAACAGGAATAACGCAGATGCATACCATAATTTTTGTATACACAACTATTATATTCATATAATATAAATATTTATTTTAGTACTTAGACAATTCAAATAGGATTTAGTTGTTTTAACCTGGGAAATCATTAAGAAATATTTATTCAATTTTTTTTTTTTTTATGGAAAAGACACGGCAAACGCGCGTGCGGATCACCTGATGGTAAGTGATTACCGCCGCCCACGGCCCCGTGCAACCCCAGAGGAG
>DWAO01000288.1:0-28309 GCA_018230605.1 Heliconius congener
AAGTCATTTTAGTTGTCAATCAATTCTGCTTATTAAATCAATAATCATGTAGTTTCAACGGGCAAAGCCGCGAGCGGGCTGCTAGTATGTAATATATGCATAAAAGTTTGCTTCATTTTTCACAATCTTTAGGACATCTGGGGGGAGTCAAGGCACACGTAAAGGGTCTTGTTATAATAAATATATTTTTTTACATTCTAAAAACATATTTTAATATATTTTTACCTAATGTAGGTAAGCAAGGATCTTATGTACCTTTAGTTGGGCTACATCTGAAAATGCACCACTTTCAAGATAGTAAATACACACCACCACCCTTAACTACATATTAGGCTAATCATGCTCAAAATTTCAGATTCGCTAAAATGACAGAGGTCTGGGGGCCCTGGGATCTAGGGCGTCTTCTTCTTCTAAGCTTCTAGGGCACTTTTAGAAACTTGTATGAGGAAAAAAGAAAACAAAAAATTATTTATAATATAAAATTATTTATTGTTATGAAATTAATCAATGATGATCTAGTGTTACACTTCCATTGGTTGCACTGGTCGAATTGACACTGATTCAACTTCTAGTGGAATCACACGTTGCTTTAAAACTGCTGTTGTTCCCAAGGGATATCTGTATGAACCTTGTTTTTTACCCTGAAAACATTAATGTATTTTTTTAACCAAACCCATTTCACTGAATATTAAATTTTTCTTTCATTTCTAACTCTTCACTAACCTTAACATTAGCTTCTTCATATGTTCTCAAATACTGAGCAGGTCCAGTATTACGAATAACACACAGATCCACATTAGAACCAGAACCAAGGTCATTGAAAATACCTGCTGCAATAGCATCTCTCACTAGTTTTTTGCCTTCTTCTTCACTCATATTTGGTTTCCAGTTTGCTTCAAAAACAGCCATAGCTGCTAGGGAACCAGAACCTAATAAAAGTGTTTTTTTTAACAAAACAGTAATTAAAAAAATACCTATAGCTATTTACAAGTTGCAGATTCTCACCCATTGTAGCATAAGGAAGTTTATCGACAGATCCATGAGGGTAAATACAATAAATGTGAGGGCCAGTACTGTCAACACCTCCAAGGACAAGAGCAGCTCCAACATGACCTTGGTAACGGAACAGCATGCGTTTTAGCAATGTTGCAGCAGTTTCAACTGCAACTGTGCGGCCAGTGTGCAGGCGCTGCAATTCTAGTTGAGAAGCTACTGTTTGTGTTGTCATTTCAGTGTCAGCAGCCGTTCCAGCTCCACAGCAATACATATTGCCCGCCAAGTAGTGTATTTTTTCACAGTTTTTATCAGAAACAACAGTATTTTCTGTTGCTCTGGTATCAGCACCCAAAATTACTCCGTCGGCGTAAATTATACCAACAATAGTGGTACCGGTCTTAGTTGCTTTAGGTGCCGGAAATCCCTTTTGAGCCAGAAATGCATTTCTATAACATAATTAACATAATATTTTACATTGTTATAAGTGATTGCAATATAGTCATAAAATGTAACCCTGGATACACACCTTTGGCAGTTTTCGAAAGAAAAACCTGGAGCTGGAACATCTGGAACGAGTACTGAAGCCATAATTAACAATTAATTAAACAGGAAAACAGGAAATAATTAAACACTCCTTTGAAAATTGTATGAAATTATAAAGTTATTCTAAGTGAGTTTACAGAATTGGAAGTGACAGATACAACGGCGTTCATAAATACTTCTTTGACATTGACAACTAACCAATCAAAAATTTATAGCATATTTCATTGTTTTATTTTCTAATAACAAATAACTGACTAACTGCCCTTGCACTCTGTGTTGCTCTTTGAATAAGCGCAGTTTGAGTTGCCTTTGGGTATAATTTAAGTTCGATTTGTTTAGTCAATTAGTTGTTTAAAGAACTGATATTAAATAAAATAAATAAATCCTCCAGAATTCGGCAGAAAGTGGGGAACGGAGTGCCTCATGACACTATGTTCCCTCTGCCTACCCTGCTGTGTGCGGGATACAGCATGAAGCTGATGTAAGAACTGATATTAAAATACCATTTTTTTTTATATTAAATTGAGGTCAATAAAAACAATTTTAGACTAGTTAGTTAAAGTTAGATTTTTATAATGTTTTAAATATAACAAAAATTATTAAAAGAATTGAAGTATGTGCATTTGCGTTTCCAGAGATATTTTCTGGGAGGGCTCTGGACTTTAGCTCTGAACAGATAAATTCGTGTAAACGGGATTCGGTGAAAAATTCGGGCACGGACACATTAATAGTCAAACTAAGGAATCACAGAACAACTATACCCAAAGGGAAATTGTAAGGAATAATTGGTTTATTTAACTAAAACATTAGTTAGACATTTAAATAATGAGAATGCCTACATTCACAGAACATATCTTTTATATGACACGCACCCTTCCCCATGCCCTACGCCAATGCGTATGAGTTAATAGTACGGCAAATAGATTTATAAATGATGTTCGTTTTTTTCATGGTTTGTGAAATAAAACTAAATATGATGAGTACCTATTTAATAAATTATAAATGTAAAAATTTAAGTCTTCATATCTTGTCTTCATATTTTGTGCCTCTACCCAAAAGGCACAAAAAAATGTAAATTTTTAACATGTAATCGTAACATGTTTTTTTTTTATTGTTTTCTCAGTTCTCCTAAAATTGTTATATTCAACCAAAAATTATGATTTTTTTAAAACCAGCGTGTAAAGTTAAAATTTTGCTGTGAGATATAAGCTTGGACATTATAACGCACGTTTATCGAAGTGGTATCTATGAACTATTCCTATTTATTGTAAAAAATGGAATTCGCAAAAAATCTGTGAATACAGACAATGACAATAACAGTAGAGATAAGCAACTAAATGAAAATGATGCTGTGGTATCAACAATGATATATATATATGTAAAGAATTGAAATTAAATACTTACTTAGTACTACGATATATGACTAGTGGGAAAGTCAGAGACGGAACGCCAAACGCTTCGGTCTCTACATACTTCTTTCACCTCGTCTACTATCATCAACTTTTTATACATGCTCTCAAGGGCCTCCTCATGCTTTTTACGTGACCTTCCTCCAATATCTTTGATGCTATACATTCGAAGGTCAACCGAGGTCTCCCCCTAACTTTGTTACCGCTCATTTTTTCTTCACAATTTTTTTTTATTATTTCTTCATCACCAATCTATTCGCACGTTCTTCTACATTCTCACGGTGAAATCATACTTATGTTTGACTGGGAATAATCCCAGCGGATCAAATTTAAGGTTGTGGACACTTAAGTGCTTAGGGTGCTGTCCTGGGAACAGACCAATATGTAGTCGTTGCTAGAATAAGGAGTCTGTTTTCATTTCGAGAAATCCAAACTTGGAGTTGAATTATCTGTAAGTTTTAAGATCCATCGAGCAAAGAGGAATAAGTGTTTCCAAAATATTAGATACCTTAAAAACAAAAAAATGGAAATGTTGAAGTATACTCTGCCATTAAATTTAACAATTATATGAGAAAAACAGCGGCAGAAATATGTGGTAAATGAAAACGAGGTTTTTGTAAAAAATACCATTTATCGTAAATGGTGGGGATGGTAAAGTAAAAGACACTGTAGAAAACCATAACATTAGGTCTCGTTAATCACAAAACCTCGCTTGGCAGAACAAATATATACAAACAGGAAGGTCACGAAAATACATAAGAAACCCCCGCATGGCATATATATAAAGAGATTGACGAGTGGTGACAATAAATGAAGTAAAACATACAGAGAGCAGGGCTTTTGGCGCTCCGTTCTCTCTGACTACTCCATTAGGGATAAAGTGAGATGTAAAAAAAAAGAAATAAAAACAACTTATATAACTTGTATATTTTATACTAACATAAGTTCAAGTAGCTTATTTTTATACTGTTCTATATGGAAAAATCAGTAATAATATTTATAATGTTTCCATTACACTGAAACTGAATGCCATTTAAATTATATACAAGGAAGATTCAAAAGAATAGAATCCGATAAAATCTCACGAACAATATTTAGATACTACTTAAACTTTTAGTCATAACTAGTTTTAACATGAAAAATTCAACGCACAACTCATTCGTAAGTTAACCTATTATAAATATATCTAAGATTAAGGACTACAGCCTGAAATCAGACCCATTCATCTACTCTAAAAGCTAATAAAATCATTGTATTCAAACAGCATCATTGTCGTCTTTCAACATTTTGCTGGCAATGACAACTCAATCAATGATATTTTTACATAAAACAAGTTAGATAATGTCTTTTCGTGCAAAATTTAAAACCAAAGCGCGAGCGATGAACAACTTTATCCATTTTTGTGTAGTTACACCTAAAATATAAGTACGTTTTATTATTAAAAACTTTAAATATATACTTATTTCATTGAAAGTAGAGAAAATATATATATATAATTTAATTAATATATCTCCACATAAAATATTAATTATTTTTTGGTTTTTTCTTAGAATATATTTTTGTATACACTTAATCATTAAACTTGTCTAGACTACTTGTTTATTATTTAGTAATATGATATTGATTTCTAAAATAATTTACTATTAATGAATAAACACAAGGAAATTGAAATTTTAGCGTTTCGGAAAACTACCCTAACATTTTATTTAAAAAAAAACTAGTACAGAATACACTATAAAATATTTGTCATAAGTATTTTAACAACAAAACATGGGTTTATGTTAATCCTAACAACAGTTTTTCTAAATTAACATTCTCGTTTCTATCATCTCAAATGCACATTATGCTTCTATTCACCCCTTTTATTTATCTATATACCCTTTTTTTAGGTCTGTATTCATCCAAAATATGGTAAAATTTTCTTATATAAATATTTTAATTGATATCCAGAAATTTCACTGTTCATTCTACGGAATATAAGCGTATTTTGTATTATTTTTCTTAACTTCATATAAATACACTCTTTCAACGCATATCACCGTAGTATTTTTATTTAAGTGACTGATAATATACTAAGGAAAATCATTGGATATTATAAAAAATGTCTTGGTTAAGCTTTTTCACATCCCACTTTGCCCCATTATTTGATGATGATTTATAATATAATTAACTAATCCATTTTTTACATATTTTTATGATATTTAAACTTATTTTACTTTGTACGAGGCTGTTTCCGATTGGATCTTATAAAATGTAAATCAAAGTAAACCTTATTGTTTTACAATAAAACTTAAAATAGCATCGTGAAAAGCATAGTAATTGGCTTGCATCATTTAAAATTGATGCGAACCAATCAGAGAAGGACGAATTGCTTTCATCAAACTGTCAACAGTAAATTGTCAAAGACGAAAATGTATCCCACATATGATACGATAAACGGTTCTTAATTCTTGTTTTATAGGTTAAAATAGTTCCTAGGTAGACTTCTTCAAAATGTTAATTAATAGTGCATATGTGTGCTTCATATATTTCTTATCCACAACATTTTTAACACTTGCCAGTCGAGATTTTTATCAAATTCTCGGCGTGTCGCGTTCAGCCAACACAAATGAAATCAAAAAAGCTTATAGAAAACTGGCAAAAGCCCTTCATCCAGATAAAAATCAAGACGACCCAGATGCTTCTCAAAAATTTCAAGACCTAGGAGCAGCATACGAGGCTTTGTCTGACCCTGAAAAAAGAGAAATGTATGATAGGTGTGGGGAGGAGTGCCTCAAAAAAGATGGTATGATGAATAACAATGATCCCTTTGCAAGTTTCTTTGGGGATTTTGGTTTTCATTTCGGTGGTGAACAGCAACATCATGAAACACCAAAGGGTGCCGATGTCATTATGGAACTTAGTGTTTCTTTAGAAGAACTTTACAATGGAAACTTCATCGAAGTGAGTACTATTATTAAGTCTACTATTATTATTTTAAAATTTAAGTGAATGTTTGTTTTGTTTCATAGTACTTTTTATTTCTATCTAAACTTAATAGAAGGTATCAAAAATTATTTATTGAAACTGTTTATAGATTACTCGCAACAAACCGGTAATAAAACCTGCCTCTGGTACAAGAAAATGTAATTGTAGACAAGAAATGGTAACACGGAACTTAGGCCCAGGGCGCTTCCAAATGATGCAACAAACTGTTTGTGATGAGTGTCCTAATGTTAAACTAGTCAATGAAGAAAGACTCCTAGAAGTAGAGGTATGTGTATTTTATAAAATTTTATTACATAATTATACATTCAATTTATAATTTAATATAAAATAATGAAATCATATCTGGAATTTATTATTCTTCATTTTATTGATAATGCTTATCAAAAAGTTTACAGTCCTCAGCTTAAAACAGTTACTTAAGTATCATTTAATAATAGTAATTAAACAGAGTATTTATTATTCATTTTCCATTTTATAGTAATTTACTAATGTTTAGAAGGTATTTACAATAACCTAAAATTTATAAATAAGTATTTAGACATATTTCTATTACATGTAGAGTTGTAAATTATTAGAAATTTATGCACTATAATTCAAGTTCTTAATAATAAAAAAGTAATATAAATTTACTGTTATTTGTGCGCACAGGGGCACAAAGTGTGACTATAAACTAACTGGTTGTGGGTCCCTGCTCAAGACTAGAAGAAAAAAAATGGAAATATTTATTTTAAATATATTTTCCTATTTCTTCCCTCTTGTCAAAATTCTGCCGAAAGTGGGGAATGCAGTGTCTTAACACTAGGCTCCCTCTACCTAACTTGCTGTGTGCAGGATAAAGCATGATGTTATTTACTGTTATTTATTTATAGTTTTTTATATTTATCTTTTCATCCCTTTCATTGAGCAAAGTAGGAACCCTATACTAGGTTCCCTCTGCCTACCCATAAAACACTGTCCCCAAGTTTCTATAAATTTTATATATATTGTTTATCATAGGTAGAGGTAGGAGCTCCAGACAACCATAAATCAAAATTGAGGGGGGAGGGAGAACCTCATATGGATGGAGATCCAGGAGACTTAATATTTGTATTTAAAACAGAGAAACATTCACAATTTACTCGAAAGGGCGATGACTTATACACAAATGTAACAATATCTTTACAGGTAATATTATTTGAAAATACATTTCTTAACTAAGTATGTGTTAAGTAAATATTAAAAGTTTCACAATATTTAATTTTCAAAAGGATTTCCAACAGGTTGTTTGTACATCCTAGTGTTGTGTAAACAAAATGCATTGCAATCATAATTTTAATAATATTTATTTTTCAATAGGATGCTTTGACTGGTTTCACATTAGAAATTGTACATTTGGATGGACACAAAGTAAGCGTGTCACGGGACAAAGTAACGTGGTCAGGAGCGCGTGTGCGCAAGAAGGGCGAAGGCATGCCCAACTTTGAAAATAACAACTTACATGGAAATCTTTATATTACATTTGACATTGAATTTCCAAAGAAAGATTTCACTGATGAAGAAAAAGAAGGTAATATGTAACATTTTTTTTTTCGTCTTTGCATTATCTTCTAGATTAAACTTAGGATTCTTTCAGATTTTGAAGGTTTTGCGCAAATAGTGGCTGAACTTAATGTTGCAATTTGTCTACCAGAGCAGCAAATGAAACTAATTTAAATATAATCATTCTTCAGAGTGGGAATTGGACCTTTTACTTCAGATACTTTCCCATTTTGCCCCTACAGTTTCATGTTATAAATATTGTTTATTTAATAATGATTTTTTTTTGTTTTGCAGCTTTGAGAAAATTACTACAGCAGTCGCCTAACAACAAAGTGTACAATGGACTCTAGTAATACTTACTGCCAATTATATTTATTTAAGTAGTGAAATGTGTGTTATTGCATGAACAATGTTGAATGTGAAAATATGATAATGGTCTGCTTGAGAGTGATTAAAGGTTTTGTAAACTAAAACAATTTTATTTGATTACAACTTTTTATTCATATTAAAAAAGATATATTGTAAATAAATCATTTAAATATGTATAACTCCTAAACTATAAAATATTTTTACTTTCAAAATTAAAAATTGGCATTAGTGGTTAGAGGTTGAATTTTTTATTTTCCATAATATTTATTCAATAAATTTTATATACAATCAATTCAATAAATTTTATATACAATCAAATATGTTTGATAATCAGCCTTGCATGCAAATAAACGAACCATGAAAGAAAGGTATTTATTTAGATTATGAATATTGTATGCTTTATGTTAATTAAATTGTTTAATACTTTCGTTTCAATTTTTTTTTCTACAATATTAATAAAGACATAAATTATTTAATAAGAATACATAAAAACGAGAAACTAAAGGAATTAATAACGAAATACCAAAAAGGTTTGGTGAGAATTTCTCTCCTTAAATATAATAAAAATATATGCATTAAGAATTAAGATTCATAAACATATCTTATAATTCAATTTCTAACTAAGACGAACAAAAAAGTTACGCAAAGTGGATGGAGTTGATTAGTTCATACTTATTTAATAAGTATGCATCTTTTAACTACTAACTGTAGGCACAACTTTTTCATCCAGACCTTATCAATAAATGTCTTTTTTTATGTGATAAACTACGCATATTTTGACGCAGCTATATATAACACAAATAAATAACTATATTATATAGAATCCCATGGATGAATGGAGTTTTTCATATTATCATTTCTCCTGCTCTTCTAAAGATTTCAAGGATCTCACTCTAAATTGGAAAGCAGGTGGAATTTCCCTATGTTGTTTCTGCTTAGCAGGGTAGGTTCCAAGGGACAAAATTATCCAAAGGATAAGTATTAACTGACATAAATAAGGGAGAGACGGCCATAGGTGTACATAAAATAGTAGTATAATATTTTCCTTGGAGGAATTAGCGTGCAGTAATCCTATGGCAGCCGAGTAACACTTAATGTACTAAATGGAAATTTTCACATAAAATATTTTATAATGTAGCGCAACTCGAAAATAGTGATAGTGTGGAGAAATTTTCAAGCCGATGTACAAATTGTTACAATGTCAAATAACACAATGTAATTAGTTAAAAAGAAATTTTTAAAGAAAACTTTTTCATGTAGTTTTTGTTTCATCCTTTATAATTTTTTTTTGTAAAGAAAAATGAATAGAACTGTGCACCAGACCATTCTCGGGCATCAGGGTCACTAGGACACGAGGCAGGAGTCGCGGTCGTGCGGCGAGGCGGCGTGCAGCACGGAGTTGACGACGGCGCGCGCCAAGTAGCCCAGCGACACGCCCGCCGCCGCCGCGCCCAGCGCGCCCGCCGCGCCGCCGCTGTCCTGCGCCGCATTGTATTGGACGGTTATGTTTCAATTATTTTTACTTTTAACTATATATATTTTTATATGTAGAATGATAATAATAAATCTCAAAATCGACAGGTTATTAAATTTTACATTTCGAAACCACAACTTCTAAAATAATTCACAAAATCAACTTAACCATAATAATTCCCACGTGTCCTATCGGCAAAGCGTTTATCTGTACAGTATATAAAGTTTGCAAGTTCCATTTCCATTCAAAGTAATAATTTATGTTTTTTCCTCATTCTGGTAACTAGGCAATGAATTTCGCCAATCAGTAAGCAATGTCACGAAAATTGGACGATGCGTAATGAGCATTGGTTCCCTCTAAGTTAACATTGGAATCTGTCTGCCCACCCTGCTGTATGCGATATACACAAAAAAAAAGAAATATACCTCTCTATGAGTAGCATTCGCGTCATCCAGCAATCTGTCGAGATGTAAGGCATGTTGTAAATACAATTCAGGGTTTCTTCTCAATATGGTGGCCAACACACACAGCAGCTCCACACACAGCTGTCGCCGCTCGGCCGAGGGCACGCGCACCAGCGCTTCTTCTACTAACAAGGCAAATGACAGTTCTGAGCGCGACATGTTGACGAGGGTCGGCTGCGCTGGCAGAAGGTGACCCTACAAAATGTTATAATGTTATACATAAAATAATATGTTAGCATTTCTTTTTTTTATTTCAATGTGTATATATTTTTTGTGGCTTCACGCTGTATCCCGCATTCCGTTTCCATTAAGACACTTTTGTTTCCAAAGTTTCTGCTAAATTGCGTACGTGTTGAGTGGCAGAACTTAACGCTGCGGTTTTGCCACCTTACGGGAGTAAGGAAAGTAAAATTATAATAAATGTGAAAAGCAAAATATACATACATTAATATTAACCAATTATATTTTATTTAAAAATTAAGTTGTGGCACAGGGGTACAAAGTGTGACTGTAAAATCGACTGGTTTATAGGTTAGATCCGAACTCGAGGAAAGGAAATTTATATTTTCATTTCTTCGCTCTGGTGTCAAGGCACAACACGGCGTTAAGTTCCGCCACTCAACACGCCATGCCTTCAGAACTCGATGTAAAGTGGGGAACGAAGTGTCTTAACATTAGGTTCCCTCTGCCTAATCTGCTGTGTGCGGGATCAGATTTTTTTTTTATTTAAGTTATTCTAGTTTTTGTTTACCTCTATAATTAGCCCTTCAGGTGTCCGTAGTAATATATCCCATACTTGAACGTAGAAATGTTTCGGCACCCGACATAAACATCCTTCTAATCTTCGACGCTGGAGAGGAGTCAATCTTAAAATTATAAAAATAAAATATTTCAAGAAAAATTTAAAAAATTCTACGTAGTGGGTCTCGAAACCAACGGATGTTGTGGATTCGTGCGAGCATTTCATAACAACATTTGACGACAATGCATATTTTGAACTACATATAAAACGCTTACAATACAAATTAATTTAGATAATTTAAATTATGTGGCTGATATAACTACATATTAACACTCATAAAGTTATGCATAATTTACAAAATAAATATAAAACTAATATAAAAAATAAATATTTAACTAAAAGAAGCCTTGTGTTCAATCCCTATTTTGATTTTCCATTTTTTAAGACACTGTGTGTTGAGTTATATATAAATTATAATTAATTCAACGTGTGAATCAAATCCACAACTGTTTACGTTTACTGTGCCTCTGCGTCACGATAGATGTGATCGGATCTTGAGATCTACATTATAAAGAGGATCATAAATGTCACAAAAACGCGTGACGTAAAAAAGCAATTACCCTTTTTCCTCCGCCCAATCTGACACGGTAAGTACTTTCTGCAACAACGTTCTCAATTTATAAGGCGAGAGGCTTTCAATAGTAGCGTCTTGGCGTTTCTCCTCAGGAAATATTTCCAAATAAATACGAATTGCTTCTAGAACCCAGCCCACTCGGATCTTGAGAATGCCGCGGAACATATCTGGGTTGGTGCCTATAAGACGTCCACAGTAGAGAACGATTTCCTTTTGTGATATAAAAAAAATCATATTAATATTAGAATTTAGTAATTTTTTTTTGGTTAATTTGAAATTATAGGGTTATAAAAAAAGGAATTTAAACAAACAAAATACGCGTTGATTAGCAGTGCTAGTCAGTTAAATATGTTACAATTGAATCTTGGAGTTAAATACGATAAAGACAAATTAATAATAACACATTGAATATAATATTGCAATTAAATATTAAATAGACAAATATATTTTTTTTTTACAAACATAGCATGACATATACATTACATTAATAGGAGTCACTCGTAAGTGTCAATCAATTTGGTATGTTTCAGTCAGTTGAGTCTTCAACTTTCGTTAAAAAACAGAGTTGAACACCGCGCTTTGTTACACCAGAACATTAATAATCATCCCTGCGATTGCAGGTCGAACCAACAATCATGGCGTTTACAGATGCATTCTTATTATTTTATTATGACTTTTAGTAAAATATTCATAAATAATCGTCTTAATACAGTACGGTACAGTACAAATATTCAGGTTACTTAATAGTCGTTTGCCGAAGCGTTTTGTTTGTGCGTTAACCATCTACAGCTAACTTCAGGACAGGTTTACTGTACCTGTTGTAAAACAGCGCCAATGATGTCATACGGTTGTATTGTGGAGTACATGACAGATTGAATTTCGCCCGGAGTCATGGGCTTGTCGAATACTGTTTCCTTGTGGCCGATCACTCCCACTGTTAACTATAAAGAAAAAAATAGTAATAAAATAATTTTAACATAAATACTTATTTAGAAAACGTATAAAAGTGTGGAATAACACTTTAAAAATGTTTAAAAATAATTAACATAAGTTGTAAATCTAAATTTGATTTAATTTAATAATTATAAAAAAAAACAAAAATGTTAGCAGAGTGTAAGTATAAATATTAGTATACCTGTTTCCCACTAACAAGTACGGTAGTGATGAAGGGGCTGATGGAGTCCACGGTGTGGTTGAGCAGCGACGAGCAGTAGCGCACGGCGCGCCAGTGCCGCAGCACGCCCGCGCTGCCGTACAGCCCCTTCAGGGCCTCCAGGGCGCTTGTGCCGTTCACCTGTTGTACAAACATTAATGTGCTTATTTGTCACTTTGTGATAAGCGTACTTAAAATATAAAAAGAATATAGTTATCATATTTTAAATTCGTTTTTCGGCACTAAATAAGCTTCATTTTTAGGTAAATTAATCACATTAATCACATTTGAATATGAAATTACTTATTATATAAATACAATTTTAAAGACAGACACATAAACCAGAGCTAAGTAAAGATACATATATGGCTCGCGCCGCACCTCGTACATGGGCCCCTCGCGCTCCAGCAGCAGGCCCCACAGCTGCGCCTGCGCGTACAGGTTGTCGGTGTCGCGCAGCGCCGCCACCACGTCGGCCGTGGGGCGCCCGCGCAGCGCGCCGCAGTCGGGCGCCAGCTCGCGCGCCGTGAGGGTGCGCGGCACGTCCGTCAGCGACTGGTAGCCGATGTAGTCGTGCTGCAGCTGCTTGAATTGTGTGAACATCTCGGACGGGAAGTCGCCTTGGCTCATGAAGTCGAGGTGCTCTGTTCATTGAATTGTTATATTATGATAGAGTACATATTTTTTTCAAAAATAACATAAAAAAATTCAGAAATAAAATGTAATTATAAGAAATTTTTCTTATGATTACATAAAACAAAAAATACTCTCTTTAAAAAAATATGAAGGATCATTTTATATTTCCAACAATTATATATCTATATATATTATTAATAATTTTAACATTACACTTTAATTTAACGTTTCCCTGCCAAACATAAAAAATGTAGGATAGGTACAGGTTCAAATTTTTAAAGAAGATAAATCATACCAATACAAGAACTTGAAATAAGATTTTGCAATCTTCCCAAACGCACTTTAACTCCATCACAATGTCCTTTCTTAAGCATCGCAAATAGATCCAGCATTTGTTTGAAATGTGGATCCCTCATATGCTCCTCTCGAACCAAAAGACATACCGTCGGCCTACCCGACAAACGCCAATATCTTTAATGCAAATAACAAATATGTAGATATCCCATACACAAAAACATGGAAAGTATAAAATTTCATGTGAAGTCTGGATGCAAATAAAATATAACTATTCAATAAGAATATTATTCGATAATTACACAAAACCTTTCCACAAAAGTATCACTTTAGCAAATATGTTACATAGAACTATTATATCTATCTGTTTGTTGTTATTATCTATTTTAGTTCATGAAAAATCTTAAAGTAGCTAAGTATAACATGTATTTGTTAACTATTTTTTATTAAAAATCAATATGTGCAACATTTACAAAATTATAATATGCATGTATTAAATTAATTTATTGTTTCTATATTTAGTAAAATAGAACTCACTTTCCAACAAATTGTAATTCAGTTTTAATATCATCTATTAACAATGCCATGTCTCGATATAAGTAGAACTCGGATACTTCAAATATAAGAGGATAACAGAGCACCGTCATGCCGCACACTCTGTAAATCTGTAAATTATAATTAATTGTAATCCATGCCAGAGAACAAAACAAAAACATTACAATTTATAAATAAATTTTACTAAAATAAAAAGCTTAATTAAATTAGCCTTTAAAGCATTACAATCTTTAAACACGGAGTGTTAATGATCTAAGATAGCGAAAAATGTAGTTAGGGCTAAGAGCATTAACTTCATGTTTGGAAAAAAAAAAAAAAACTAGTCATACCTTACTAGTGCCTAATGAACCAACTGGTCTAATGGGCCTTCCCGTTAACTTTAATTTATTGCACACACCTAATTCTCTATACACGTGAACTAATTGAGTTGAACTGCATATCTGAAATAAATATAAGAAATACAAAATATGGATCAATCTATTACATTTAAACTTAAATAGTTCAAGTTACAGAAAAAAATAACTTTTGAATAATATTGATTTAATGTTATTAGGACCCTATTGAATTGTTACAAAATTAATCTTTACTGTTACTTACTTGTACAGGTTCAACTTCATGTGGAGTTTGTGTTTGGATGCCATAAGTACCCATCATGGCTTGAAGCCGCATCGACTCCGCGATTAACACTACTTGGACTACTAGATCAGTAGCTATACCCTAAAAAAAGAATAATATCAATAATGTCAACTAAAGCTGATCAGATTTTTTTTCATCTAAAAATATATGTATTTGCATGTAAATGTGCTTAAAATAAGTGTTAATTTATTTTCAATACTTACAAACGCTGGTTTAGCCTTTATGTATGTATGAAAAAAAACTTAGATGTCATTGATTCCAATTACCATACCATTTCGTTATATTATAATTTAAAAAATATATATTTAAAAGCTTATATTTGATTATATATATTCGTTCGTCCTCTATTTCAATGAACTTTTTTATTATAAAAAATATTGAAAAAAATCTAAAATATTCTTAAAATAAAAAAAAATCTTTGACTCTAATTACATGCCAGGATCCGAAACACAATTCTATATTTCTATAATATACATAGCCATATTAGAATAAATAATAAAGAAATTTTAAATTGAGCAGTAGGACAGTATCTGACCGTTAACGCGATAGTTGTGGGTTCGATTTCCACTAGGAGTGAATTTTTTTTATCGCTCTAGTAACAAAACAAAGTGCGGTGTTAAGTTCCGTCACTAAGCATAAAAGGACTAAAACTGGGTGGATGGTGGGGAGCGGAGTATTGTAACACTAGGTACCCTCTGTTACCCAACTATGTGCAGGATATAACGTACTAAAAACATAAAAATTTAAACATATAAATCTATATTTAAAAAAAGCAAGGAATCGCACCTGAAACGCAGAATATCTCCCCGCACGTCGGGGCCGATTGTACGAAGGCAGGTATCTCCTTATAGGATCCAGTTCGTTGACGTGCAACAAGCCACCGGTCAGTAACTGGGCGAGCACGAACAATGACTGCGCCCAGAGGAAAAGGCCTCCTGTGTCTGAACAATTGTAGTGGATATAGAATAGTATTTTGATACACAAAATAATGTTTACTTATAAAATAATAACACTTTCTTGTCACAGCCTAGGTCAATGCAAAACGGGCGTTTCAGTTTATTCTGTTAAGTTAGAGTCCTACATCCTTACGACTACGTTACGCTATAAATGATGTAGTGCACTAGAAATAGTTTAATCTCCGCTTAATTTCTGCACCTAACAGACAATATATAAAATAAATTAATTAAATAATTAACATTTAAAATTCTGTAGAAATCACTTCATTATGAAGTCACATGGCTAGCGACATTTTAATATAATGCATTGTAAAATATAAACTGAAAGAAGTTGAAAGATTTTTCATTTGCAAAAATATTAAATATTTAGTTTCGTTATGAAACAAATTTTAATTTCTTATTTGAAATTGAAATTTACAGAAGATTTTAATTTTAAATATTATAATTACGTTATATTTAATAAATCATCATCAATGTTCATTGATGCATTAGTATAGTTAATTAAGTAAACTATTAAAAAAATACCACAAACCAATAGAGTAGCATGCACATAGTGTAGACAATATTTTAGTAGATTTAACACAAAAGAAACAGGAAGTTATAGATTTCTAATGTTCTACTATTGTTTTAGAAATAATAAATATAGAAAAAAAAAGCGTAAAACGAAAAGATATAAAATACTTTTTTAATTATTTAAAAAAAGAACATTTTAAGAAAGTTAAGCTAGAAAGGAACAGAAAAATTAGCACAGATTATATCAGAGCATACTCAAGTATGACACAATGTTACCTTTGCCGTCTTCATCACCTGGTTGGTCTGTAACATATTGTTGCTTTAAAATAAATCTTTTTCCTCCATTTTATTTAATATTTATAATTATAATAAAATTATGTTAAACAACTGAAAATATTTATTTTTTAATAATATTTTTTCAGTTATATGAATATTTTTGATACATACTAGCTGGAATTCTGCGGACTGAATATGACTCGCTACGTTCGTTTTCAATTCCCTCACGCGGAACATAATAGTACCATGGAATTACAGGATCTATAAAATAAAAGAATAGAATAATTTTACAGGGAATTCAAATTCAAGTAGATTTTTATTATAATAAATTCTGACTATAAATAACTAATAATAAATAATTACTATAACTGACTGTCTACCTAAATATAAAAATAATATAACATATTTATTTTGCATATGAAAGCGGAAAAAAAAGAAATTAAATAAAAGCTAAAAAATGTTTAAAAAATATAATCGTAATAATATTTAAAAAATGAACATACCTCCATATTCATCCATATAGATGCGAGATTTGAGCAATCTCTGATACTCCTCCACTTGATCTGGCAACGTGCGGAATACACCATCTATGATCATCATTACATAAAAGAGTGGCCATTCTGATTCTATACCTTCAAACTCTTTAAGTTCGCCTTCGTTATAATATCTCCTGTTAGGATCTTCTAAAACGCATTTGTAACCATCTCGGCTGAATCTTTTAAAACCATACCTGCCTTGCAGACGATTTAAAATATTGTTTTTAGTTAATTGCAGTAACAGTTCCTCGTGAGTGGCAAACGCTGGGAATGATATGGTAGGGAGTAGTGCCGCATCAACGCCCTATTGAAAATAATTTATCCATATAAGTTAAATCTATATTTAAATGTATATTTTTGTTCAGCTTCACTCTCTGATGTGTTCGGGATACAGCATGGAGCGTGATTTTTTTTCCTAAATGTAGTTCTCCACTGTTGCGCAATGGTACAATGTAAGTTCGATACCCGTTCAGGAGAATGATGATATTATATTCAAATAACTTTCATTTTCTATCGTGCCGGCGACGGTTACGGATTCAATTCTCACTAAGGGAATGAAATATTTTATAAATTTAATTTAATTAATATTGAAATATTTTATTTTATATTTATTTTTTATCTTTGTCAACGAGGCAAAGTGCGGCGTTCAATTCAGCCACTCAACACGCAATGTCTCAAGAATTCGGCAGAAAGTAGGGAACGGAAATTCGGCAGAAAGTAGGGAACGGAAATTCGGCAGAAAGTAGGGAACGGAAGTCTTATTGGGAACAGAGTGTCCTAACACCACCGATTCGACGGGAAGTGGAGAATACAGTGTCTTAATACAAGGTTATTTTTGTCAACCTCGCTATACGGCAACAAGCGTGCAGCTGATTTTTTATAGATTTACTATAGCTGACCTTTGAGCTAGATTCTCTAGGCAGCATAGTCTCGAAGATGCTTCGGTTACGATTATGAGCGTCGATATCCACGTACACAACACTCCATGATGCCCCTTTGTCCCCAAACAAATTGCATCCATTGATAGCTTCTAATGCTGCTTTTGCCATACCTTACATACATAAATAATATTATATTTAATACTACAAATATTAACACTTTTTATCTTGCATATGGTTAAAAAAATAAGGAAAATATAATTAGCAATTTAATGCCTTATGGATAATTTATTCCACTTAATTCCTGTGTCCAGTAAAATATTTTGAAAAAAATTGGTCTATATGTACTAAGCTAAGTACATAAGTACTATTCATTAAATACAAAGTAGTTGCACATGTAGTTTTATTTAAAAGTATGATAATATTATGGTTGGATTTCTAGTAGGAGGAATATATTTTCTTGTCTCGACTCTTGAAATACACTTCATAAATAATGGTACGAAAATTTTACAGAAAGTGGGGAATGGAGTTGTTCTAACTCTTTAAGCCTTGCTATATAAAGGATACAATGTAACGGTGCAAAGAAATAGGAAAAACAATATAAATATATACCTATAGAAGAAGCATGTATCTCAGGTTTGCCATCATTGTACTTGGTTCCCCTTTCCCACATACCATAATCAGGTGTCCTATATGCTCGCTCTACATAATACACTAAGTTTTGAATAAATGCTACCTCATCCTAAAATTGTAAATAAATATAACATCCAATTATAAATTCATAAAATATTATATTATACATTTAAATATTTTATTATTATATAAAACTACTGAATTTTTATAAGTGGAATGGTTTTGGGAGTGATTTCCAATGAGAAGAATGAAACATTTCCATTTACCTGCTCTGGAAGATGATGTGTGTGATCAAATTCATGCAAAAGCATTTTAACATTAGTTATTACCTGCCTATCTTGCTATATACCAAAGAAAAGTATAATATGTAAAAAAAACATGTACATAAACCTACCTATTTTTTTACACATTTACTTATGGATTTTTATGTTTCCTTTACAATATAAATAAATTGTGCAATAGAGTACCTGTGTATAAATAATTTGAAGTCCAGATGTAATCATTTGAACAAGAAACAGAAGATAAAGGGAAATAACATCAATTTGCAAATGATGGTACTGTTCATCACTTAAAACTGGTTCTCCGGTTGTCAAATGAAATTTTACATGAAGAGCGTGGGCTGCACTTTGTCTTGTTTTAAAAGCTTCCACCCTGGATGACTGTTTAATCCAACATTCAAGGATACCTCGCATACATTTCACAGTACTTTGTCCTAGTTCATGCGACTTTCCTCTGTCATCGTCTATTCTCCTGAAAATGTATTTTATACTGTATCCTGTGTGTAGCAGGATAGGGGAACCTAGTGTTAAGACACTATGTTCTCCAATTTCTATCCAATTTATATTTTATCTTGTTACCAGAGTATGGAAATGAAACTATTTGATTCTCTTAAGTAAGAATTAAACCCATAATCATTGTGTTTACCCATAGTCATTGTGTTTAGTCAGATGCATTGCCGCTACATCATGATGACTTCAGTTAAATATAGTATCTTCATAAAAGTGTTTTGTAAATATTAATGGCAGCAACTAGTATTATAAGTAACAATATATATGTATAATATTTTTTTTTGTATTACCTATAGGCTTGATACAGACCCCACACTGCAGCAGCACAATATATACTGTCTCTTACACTACCTATGTGTAAATCAGATGAAAGGACTGGAAACAATCCAGTTATAGGACTTTGAAACCTTAATAACTGCCTCTTCACTGAAATTTAAAACATAAGTAATTAAATCATTGAATTTAAAATAATAAAATTAAAAATTAAATAAAATAAAACCAACCAATGGCATAATAAATATCTAACTGTCTCACTGTGTCTTCATAGTTTGAGATCTTTAGGAACTGTTGAGCATTTATGTCATCAATACTCCCTTGTCTGATCATTGTATCAGGGAAAGCCTAAATGTGAAAATGTACATTTAAGATATATTTTTATTTAAATAAATAATAAGATTTTGAATCATAATTATGTAATAATCATAACCCACATAAATTACAAAACAGGTTAATTATTTTTATTTCATTATATATTTGTAAGTACTGTTTTCTACTATTACAACTTGTAGATTTTTTTTTATAATATAAAGTATATTTCGGCTTAAATGTAATATAGCACACATATATTTATATATTTATTTATTTATCCACTTAATTTCAAAAAAATTGAAGAGGTCAAATCCAAGGTGGAATAAATAACAACATTAGAACGTCAATGTCAAATGTCAAAAAGTAAACAAGCTAAGAAAAACAGCTAATTGTTATTTTTATTGTGTATGGATTGGAATTTTTATTGTATAGGTACCGCACTGTACCGTATCTATATAGTTATCATAAAATATTTAATATGGTGTAATAAATTATAGTAAAATAAAGTTGTTTGAAACGTACCTATTTATAACTAAATTATATTATTAAATTGAGTATATTTTCGGAATTATTCTGCAAAACACGTATATTTTAAGTACTAATCCAATTTGCTTACCCTACGGCATATCACTTAAAATATTTAATTTAACACCGTATAATCTATTTAAATTTTAGTTCATATGTCATTTTTAATTTTTCACTTTCAAGCCTCTTTTTTATAATGATCTGTCATCTGTGTTTTGTGTTAGCAATATCAAAAAATAAACAATAGTGATTACTTGTTGTTTATTAATTAGGTACAATATATATCGTGATTCTTGTAAATCGTAATGATCTTCTCATAACCGTATGTTTCATATAAGTGTTTCATTTGCTAAAAAAAATTGTACATTTAATTTATAGGTAAGAAATAATGTATTTTGTAATTTTAATCAACATTTAAATTTAAGATAAGGTCATGATTAAAGTTAAAGTATCTAAATTCTAACACTATATAAATTGCACCAACAGAAATGAATAATAATCTTCATCAGGAACAGGATGTTGAAAATACTAGCAGCAGAGATGCTCAGGTTTTAAGGATATATGTTTTACTCTGATCTTAATAACTAACCATAATATACAAATGTTATGTTGCACTTCAGATTTATTGAAGCATGTGTATTTATTAAATTGTTTTAACCGTTGTATTTATAAATATGTAATAACTATATATCCAAATTAAATTATTCTTTTGTAATTTATTAAAATATTACAATGCTTACCTAACTATGAAGTGATTTTTGCACTTTACATTTGTTAAATTTTTAATATGGTGGTTGATTTATAAATAACTGAAAATATGTACTATATGTGAAGAAGTGTGTGGGTGAATTTTATGATTTACTTTTTGTTCAGTTACTTTACTTTGCAAGTTCATGTTGTTAATGTTTTCAACAGATTCATTTATTTAACCTAATTGGAGGAAGCTGGCCACCAGCCCCGAAGGAGCCTGAGAACCCTGAGTATGGGTCAATGTCCAAGAACTTTAGATGCAATATGCAGCGCACAAGCAATGAACGAATAAAGTCAATGAACCTGATAAATCATTTAGCGCCAGAAAGACGTAAAAATAGGCCTACAACTTCTGTTAATACTGCAAGTAGTGGGGACACAATATCTATCACCAAAATGGTACAGGATACAAAAAAAATTGATACTGGTTTATTAGTAGGTATGTAATTTAAATTTGCACCTGAGTTTATTAGAAATTGTTGGTCTTAATTAATACTAGTCAATTATTTTGTCATTGATCTTGAAAATTTAAATTAAGAAAATTATTTAGAAGTATTAAAAAATTAAAAAAAAATTAAATTATCTTCACGCACATAGCAGGGTAGGCAGAGGGAACCTAGTGTTAAGACACTCCGTTTCCCACTTTCTGCCGAATTTTGGAGGCATTGCATGCTGATTGGCAGAACTCAACACCGCGAGAGCGAAGAAATGGAAATATAAATTTAGGTAAATATTTCATCTCCTTAAGTGAGGATCGAACCCACAACCAGTCGGATTACAGTCACAATTTGTGCCACTGCGCCACGACTGGCCTCAGAAGTATTATAAATACTTTTTATTTATTTTTTATTATATTTTTAGAACTAATTCTTTTATATTATAGTTTATATCGTATTTGCTGTTTTTAAATGCAACATTTACAACTTAAAATATATGTATAATATAACATGACCTCTATAAATGTTAAAGTCATAACATATTCAGTGATTTTACAAAAACCTCATTATAAAACTTATAAATACCAAAAAATATTTTTGCTTACCATTTCCCTTCTTCTATGCACTTCACTCATTGTTCTTAAAAAACAAACTAACAGCTTATTAACAATTATCACATCTTGAGATACAAATACAAACATTAAGTCCCAAGTGGCACAGATTGCATACACATGTTCTATTTTAGCTTTTCTATTTTCTAATTTTAGGCATACGGCCGCGGTAAGTGATAGGCCGTTACGATGTAGTTTACTTCGATATGTCTCACACGTATCATATCCGAGAGCTCCCTATAGATGAAATACCATTGTGCGTTCTTCAATATGAGCAGAGTATGTCGAAATGGCTAGCGTAGTGTAGGAAATGTTCAATATTTTGCAATTTAGTGATTGATTTTAAGTGATTTTTTCGTAGATGTCTGTAGTGGAGAAGCGCCGGAAGAGTTTTACGATTCTCCTTCTTTAGGGTCCCCCCGTGCGGTCCCTCCGAAGTCTTCGAATTCCCCGCATTTGCAAGAGCACTTGCAAGATGATATAGGCGTCGGCTCGCTCGTCGAAGTGGCCACTGACGTCGATCAAAACTATTATGGAGTGGTCAGGTGGATTGGCCTAATTGATGGTAAATATTTATATTTTTACTTTTGCTTATTTCCATGTTTGCAACGATAATCAATTTATGACGACATAAAAAAATATATTTATATTAAAAAAGTTCAAATTAGTGCGGGTAGTATATAATTTTTAATAGTGATAATAACGATAATTGACACTGGACTTGAAATTTTGGACATATACTTTTTACGTCCAAATGATTTTACGAATAATAAGGAAGCATAATTAAATTACATTATTTAGAGACTTACATATTTATTTTACTAGAATTATTTAATTTATTTTTACTTATTATTATTAAATTGTATTAAATTGTTAAAATGGAAGAAGAGAATTGTTTTAAAGTATTTTACAGCGTATCTCTCAGGCATTGCCCTGAGCTGGACGATTCGTGGCCGCCCTGAAGTTACTTGTGCTGGTGATGGTAGACTTTTGACTTATTTTTCATTGATTAATTTCTTACCAAGTAAACAATACCCAAAAGTTCTGTAAACCAGAACACGACAGGACAGCCACGACTCACCGACCGTAGTGTCTTCCCAGATACTGCTCTGAGCTCCTTGTCTTGCAACACGGGATATCTATGGAATGCTAAGTAGTATCTTCTTGTTCTTGTTAGATATAGCAACAGCTGGCGTGGAACTAGAACAAAGTGTATGCGGGCTCGGCGACGGTACCCACAAGGGCGGTCGTCTATTTACTTGCGGTTCGGGGCGCGCGCTCTTTGTACCGCTGCCACTGTGTAGAAGGGATGCTAGGTTTCGGGACACACCACCGTTGGAGCTGCAGCATGTCGATCATAGCGATCAGGTTTGTTTAGATAGGCTTTTAAGTAGTGATAGTGAACAGTTCGAAGCGTGGATGAAAGTGGAAATAGGTAGAAAGTGTCTTAACGTTCTCCGAAATAAAAGCTGAATATTTTAAAAAAATGCAAAGTAATATTTATTTATATTTACAGCCAGTTTGTCCCGTTTTTACTATTTTAGATTGAAAAATATCTTCGATATCCAAAAACGGAAGGTAAATTATATTTTTATTTACAGCCAGATTGTCCTGTAGTACCAGGAATAGTACCGCCACTGAGCTCTCTAGGTGAACTCGCCGGAAAGAATCGTGGTATACAGGGACACCATAACTCTTGCTACTTGGACGCTACACTCTTCGCCATGTTCACTTTTACAAGTGTGTTTGATGCCCTTCTGTATCGGCCGCCTGAACCTGAGGTATTGCTAGTTGTACAACTCAAACATGGCCGTTTTTAAATTTATAACAAATTGAATTAAGAAAAAAAATGCTTCTGCTATGATTCAACGTAAGGCAGACAATTGAGATATTCTATCAAAGTATAAATATATAAAAGTACATACATATTATATATATACTTTATATTTAAATGAATTTTGATTCTAAAATTTAACACAATGCCACTTACGTAGCATTTAGAAATACTAAGTCACTGTAAGCAGGTCAATAAGATCACAACAAAGACAAATCATAAGAAACATATTCAAATATCTTTGTTTGCAATTTGACATTTGTACGTGTTTCGTTTACTTACGTTATGTTACATGTATTGATTATTCGATTTGTCAGAATATCCGTTTTCTTAAATATTTTATATTTTTAACTTTTTGTCAGGACTCCCCGCACTACGGGGAGGTGCAGCGCGTGCTGCGCGAGGAGGTGGTGAACCCGCTGCGGCGCCACGGCTACGTGCGCGCCGACCGCGTCATGAAGCTGCGCACGCTGCTGGAGCGCCTGTCTGACGTGCCCGGACTCACCACGGAGGAGAAGGTATACTTTGTGCCCTTGCTATTGTCCAACACACTGTTCTTCCAAATAATTCATCACTTAAAATCCACGCGACAAAGCTATAAAAAGAACACAAAAGTATAGAAAAAACTATAATAAATCAAAATTGGTTCATCCGTTTGGGAGCTACGATACCACAAATAGGCATACAGATACACCTATAAACACACATACACATCAAACTTATAATCTTGCAAATTACCATTTTCAAAAAATATATTAAAATTAACCATGTTATACACATGCAATATGAGGGCATTATAACAAGTTATATTTAATTGATATACTTTATTATTTCATTACACATTTTTCATTCACTCATTTTTTTCCTAAATCAACATTAAGCAATTTTTATATAATATTTTTTATTAAACAGCAACATGCATTGAGTCGAGATAGACAAGACTATGAACAACATGTTCTTTTAGTGCCATGCTTATTATACCTATTTAGATTTAAGTGTATATTAAAATATTTTTTTTATTATTACTTAAACATAAGTTATTGATTAAAAATGTTTGAACTATTGTTATAAAAGCTTATTATGCTTATGTGCTTACCTTATAATTGAAATCCAAAAGAATTCTGCTAGTAAAAGTATTGCCTAAAATAAATATAAATGTTTTTAATAAACGCAACTACTTCAATTTACCAACATACAGGATCCAGAAGAATTCTTAAACGGTCTAGTAGCGCAACTACTAAGAGCTGAACCTTTTCTTAAACTATCGTCTGGACAAGAGGCCTATTGTTATCAGCTATTTGTGGAGAAAGATGAACATATAACGCTGCCAACGGTACAGCAATTGTTGGAGCAGTCTTTTGCAACATCTGGTGTTAAGCTTAGCGAGGTATGTCATAATATAATATAAAACCTCTTTATATACGAACTTTACAATTGTATGATTCACAAGAACTTGAAAAACATTGTGCAAAAAGGCCTTATAAGCAAGTATAGTTCGAAGTACGTTAAAAAAAATTAGGTTTGTTATTTTTTCTTTTCGAATAGAACGGATCTCTTTAAGGCAAAATAATTGTTATAATATATTGAGAAGCATGGCTCTGTTAAAGAAATTCTACAAAAAACATCGCCTATATTTGGATACTTTTAGTACAAATATTGCTGAGTCGTGGGTACTTTATACTTGGGGAATAAATAATCATCAGATTAAAAAGTGCAAAAGTTCAAAGACAGAACAGACCCGATTCTTCGACCATACTAATATTGTTTCAAATTTCAGGTTCCAGCTGCCTTTATAATACAAATGCCCCGATTTGGTAAACAATATAAGCTCTATCAGCGCGTACAACCATCCCCCCTCTTGGATGTCACTGACCTCATAGAAGGATGTGAGTCTAAATTCTTACTTAATAGAGTTTGTTCTTACTTAATAAAAAATAATTTTACTGAAGTAGAGCCCAAAGGTAATTTTCAAAAAAATTGTAACGATATCTATTATCGTTACAATTTTTTGATTTTTTTTAAATAACTCGATGTGGCTTGTTTACTCCTTTAATGTCTATTTATTTATTTGAATGAGGTAATTGCTGAAACTAAATTAGCAAAATGAAATAGCTACAAATTTATCGATATATATATTTAGAATGTTATTATATTGCGCTAAAATATAAAAAGTCGAGGAAAAGGAGTGTTAAATAGTATTGAGGCCGCCGCGATGCAGTGGCACAGGGTAAGACTGAGTTCCGAGTGCGCCTGTCCGCAGTGCCGCGCCAGTGCGCCGTGTGCGGCGCGCTGGCGCGCTGGGAGTGCGGCGCGTGCGCGGCGGCCGCGCTGGACGCGGGCGCGCTCTGCAACGCGTGTCTCCGGCTGGCGCATTCCACGCGCCCGGACCACAAGGTATTGTTCATTTACAAACTATCGTATTCTTATATACGGCGGCAGGGTGAGCAGAGTTAACCTGCTTGAGGCACAGTTCTCTGCTTTCCGCTGTCGAGTGGTGGCACTCAACTCTCCTGTTTGTCTTACCAGATGGTATATGATAGTAAATTATTGCGCGTAGCGATTGAACCTGCAACTATCGCGTTTACAGCCAAATGTTGTACCACTGCGCCATTTTTCATGTGTACTTGAAAGCAACATTTTAAGGCATAATTATCGAAAAACATTTACCTTAGTATATGATATGTATGCATATATCGCGCATTGTTGCTTCAAATTTCACACTAATAAGAATATATCTAATTTGATAAAGAATAGGTTTCTGTAAGAAAAGAAGATTATTAATTCTGTATTTTTTATGTTTGTTACCTCAGAACTTTTGAGTAGGTGAACCGATTTTGATATTTTTTTTATTGCTAGCTAATGCGTCCCATGTGGGTGTGTCCAATTCTGACAATGATATCTGTGAGAACATAACTTTACCCTTAAATTTGCATTACGTGTGTACACGACAAATGCACGTATAACTCAATATCACGCCAACCAATGTTTTTTTTTTTATTGGAAAGAATGAGTAATTTGATATTGTAGTAAGGTTGTTGTAGCATTAACTTGACACTAACTTCAAAATTATAATTAAAATCTATCTTTAATTATTTTTGTTCCCCAAAATTAAAGTACGTTTTACTTTATGTAAATGTAAATAAATTTACTTAAATTAATTTTTTAGTTTCATTTTAAGTCGTTTTTTTTGTTAAAAATTATTTCTATACTTACCAAAGCGACAAAATAAAAATAATTCATTTCTCCGAGTGAAAATCAAATCCACAACTTTGCTGCTGCACCATGACGGCCTCATTTCAAAATATAAATATATCTTAAAACATTCACAGGCAACCCCACTGTCAATATGTGAGGAATACGCTAACATTCTAGAGTCGTGTCCCATTCCATTCATTCTTAAAACATTCACAGGCAACCCCACTGTCAATATGTGAGGAATACGCTAACATTCTAGAGTCGTGTCCCATTCCGCGCGTATACATGGAACTGTTTGCGGTGCTCTGCATAGAGACGAGTCACTACGTCGCCTTTGTGAAGACAGGGGCGGGACATGATGCACCATGGTGCTTCTTTGACTCGATGGCTGATAGAAAAGGTATTATTTCTTATTTTCGCACCGCATCCGGAATCAAAACTTATAGTAAAAACACTTCATTCCCCATTCCTGCTCTATTTTCCTATCAATGATTGTTGAGTGACGGAATACAATGCCGCCACGAGGAAAGAAATGAAAATATTTCTTTCTCCCCGTGTGGGAATCGAATTCCACCATTGTGTTTATAATCAAACGCTATCCCACGGTGCCACAATTCACCTCAACTTAATAAAGTTATATTTATTAGTTTTTTATTTAAAAGTCAATTCTAAAATCACAATAAGTTGCCGTCTAAGTCAATTCAATAAAACAGCTGTTATTCTATACAATTTTTCTCGAACCACTGTCAAATATTTTATATTGATATATATAATTGTTTCATTTATAAACCGCTTGAAATAAAACTAGTACTGAATCGGCTAAGCCGATTCTGAGATTAGCGCGCCCAAACGAACATGTAAAAATTGAAAAAATCATTGTTTACTACTTTGATAAACGCCTCTAATAATTTGTTACATGTCATATGTGCACGCGTCCAGGAGAACGCAACGGCTACAACATCCCCGAAGTGGTGCAGATAGAGGAGCTGGCGGCGTGGCTGAGCCCGGAGGCGCGCGCGCCGCACGCCGCCGCGCTGGAGCGCCACCTGCCCGCGCCCGCCAAGCGCCTGCTCGCCGACGCCTACATGTGCTTCTACAGGAGCCCCGACCTGGCCATGTACCGTTAGATCACCACCGCCCTGTGTCAGGCTCAGTATTTAAGAGATAACAATAGCTACAATATCCCCGAGGTAGTAGCAGTGACAGCTAAGCAACGATGATCGAGGTCAACAACTACATGTGCTCCTACAAGAGAGATTCTTCTTCTTCTATTACAATTTGGTGATTTTTTTTTTATGGAAAAGACACGGCAAACGAGCGTGGGGGTCACCTGATGGTAAGTGATTACCGCCGCCCACGACCCCGTGCAACCCCAGAG
>DWAO01000289.1:0-28253 GCA_018230605.1 Heliconius congener
ATGAACTGACAGCGTTGCGCTCGACTGTACCGTAGTGATGTGACCGCCCGCGCTCACGCCGCACCGATTCCCCGCGCGCCCTCGCGGAGACTCGGTGCGGCGTGAGAGTTTATGTGCAGATATCAAAATACGCGCTCTGCGCGTACCGCGTTCTACCGCGCGTGCTTCCCATACGCAATAACGATAGTGTCGAACTATAATTGCGTTCTCTTTGTAAGTTATACCATTGGCCAATCTTTTACTAGGTGAGAGACCTTTAAATTCCGTCTTAAACTTTGAACTTTGCCGCCAATACCTACGACTCGGTTTCGATGAGGCGTATGCGGCTGTTTCCCTTCCATAGGTTTATGTTTGAGTGCGTCGTTCTTGACAAATGCCGTTTTATTTTATAACGATAATTTTATTATTTATTTTGTTAGAAAAAAAAAAACACTTTCATTTTTGAGACAAAAAATATTGTATTAGGCTTTTATAGAGTAGTTAAGACTGCGGTTCCATTTAAAGTAGTGCTGACAAAAACATTCCGTATAATAAATATTATAATAAAAATAACGATTTAGCTAGAATCGTATTGTGACCCCTAAAAAAACAGCCAAATGCAAGTCGGGCTCGCTCACCGAGGGTTCCGTACAAAAGTTTAAGATCTCGAGCTTTTTCTGAAATTCCGGCTTTCCTTATATTCCTAACTTGAAATAGCGGCCTTAATACCACATTTAGTCCCTAAACAAATGCATATAGTCTTAAACTGTTATTTTTAAGGATTTAACCACAAATGTATGGTTTTCAAATTTTTCCTGAACTAGTACTACCTGTAGATTATTTGCAGATCTGAGTATATATATGTTTTGAATTTCCACTCACTCACATATCTCCAAGCGTTCCTGAGACATACAGACAGACAGATAGGCAAACGGACAACAAAGTGATCTTATAAGAGTTCCTTTTTTCTTAAATAGTACAGAACCCTAAAAACATTTTGTACATTAACTGAACTTTGATAAAATGATTATCGTTTCTAAAAGACCACAGAGCTAGCATGGTGGCCAGGCTTCCCTGGAAAATACCTCTGGAAACACCAATGATTGAGTGGCGGAACTCAATACGGCACAAAATCAACAAGTGCTAGTTTTAATATATATTATGAGACAGGTAATTTAAAAAGAGTATAAAATTGATAAGACACTTTGCCATCCTTACATATCTTTTGTTCGATCTAATAAAAAACTCAAAAAAAATATCACATTTTGAAATGAAATGAGACCATGAAGATATTTGTATCTTAATTACTTATGAATTATTAAGGGATTACAAAACTAAATCAAGATAAAAAAAAATAATTAAGAATCGATTTATAATCGATTTTTTTTCATTTTGAACGAATGTAATTGCTTGTCATCTGTCACCACACCACTACTAAGTATTGTTGTCATTACGTTGAACCTTACAATATTGTTTATTATTTTCTTTTAAAAATACTATTAAATAGCAACGTAATTTATTCAAATGGTGTTCATTTAGTAATATGTAATTAAATATTGTAAATAAGAAACATTTTCTTCATAAGTGTGATCAAATGGGCGTAGCGTAGTAAATTTTAATTGAATTGTATGACAAAGTAAGTTGTTTTGTGAAGGTTGCCTTATTTGATTTAATTTGTATGTATTTTGCATATTTAACCAAATTTATAACTTATAATGTTGATAGAATAAAAAATGTCATCATTTCAAATTTATGTATTTAGTTAGTTGGATATACTCCAATTTGCTTAGGATTTAAATAATTAAATGAAACGAATATAGACCATTTTAAATTGCAAAATATTACTCAATTTTATAGATTATACTACTTACTTTGAGAGAAGATATTGTCATTTTGAATCCATGAATCATTTATATTCATTATATATGATTATATCCTTATCACAAGTTCATTAATTTCAATTAATTTAAAGATAAAAAATTGTTTTAATTAACTTTCATATTGTAATATTCATTTGGTTTATAAAATGTGTGTATTAAACATACATACAGTGTATGGTTATTTTAGGATATTTAGAATTTTGCTCAAGAATCAACATATTATTCATTTTACTTTACTGTGTTTTATTATCTATTATATTATTTTTTGTACATTAAGTTTTATCTCACCAATAGCATGGTCTAGACAGACAAATTGACAAACTAATAATTGTTTTATAATTGTAATATGATTTTAAAGTAAATACCCTACATACAACTCTAACATAATGATAAGAAATGTAAGAAATATATGATAAAAAATATATAAAAAATACATTCAAAATTAATTTCTCCCATGTTTATTTTTATTAAATATTTACACACAGGTGGTATAGTGTGTCATAACACTAAGTCCTCTAGAAAGTTAAGAGCCTCTTTAAAATTTACATTACCCTCAACTGTCTGAAATCCTTTATCTACTGACACAAATTGGTGTATATTATACTATTCTAGTCTTGCCTTCAAAGTTTCTTCTAGAAAAAAAATTTAGAGCAATAATTGCAATGGGTGTATATGTGTTATCACAGTGTTGGTATAAATCCTAAAATTTTCATAGATTTTTATTATTTTTGTTACATGCGAGATAGTGTGACTGTAAAAGTGTAATGGCTGTGAGTTCGATGTATATTTCCCTTTCTTTGCTCTGGTGTTGAGGTTTGAACTTGAATCAGGTTCCTGCTGTCTTCCTAAGGTTGTTGGTTCACCTTGTTGTTGATCCACCTGGTTGGAGGGCAGCCTGTACTCGTTTTGCCGAAACATGGTTGCCATTCCAGGACCTTTCTTTCCTATTGGTTGTCAGTCCCCATGACAATATGGCCTGTCCATTGCCACTTCAGCTTGCAGATTTTGAGAGCTATGTTGGTAATCTGCGTTCATCTATGGATTTCATCGTTTTGAATTCTGTTGAATTAATATATTGTTGTAAAAGAGGGGAGGCTTGTGTAAAAGAGGGTAGATTGTGGTGAAAAAGATGATAAAAGCAGTGGAATTGTGTCAATGGTTGTGTCTATTGTGTGTCTATTGCTTGTCGGCAACGTCCCCTATTGGAAGGAAACTAGTGTGAAGTATTGTTATTAGGTGATACATGTCACTTATTGCAATTACGTAGTATCCTTTTCCAAATAGTTTAGAAACATATGGACGATGTGTGTTTCTATCATGTTTTTTTAAAAACCATAACCACTTCCATTGGCAACATTTCTAACAATATGTATAATTACTATTAAATTACATTTAGTCATCACATATCACTCACATTATGTTATCCCAGAAGATAGCTTAGATGATTGAGCAGATTAGATTTTTCTTAATTTTGATTATTCCCTTCCCTGTAAGTGAAAAATGCAACAAAGTTCTAAAACCCCAACTTCATTGCGGCCACAACTCGTTGACCACAACTTCTATTTATAATATTTATATGTTTAGTGATAACAATAAACAAAGTATGAGGTCATTTAGTTTATTTTAAATAGTAGAACAAATTATCTTATTGTATTATTACCTAGAAAAACATGGACAGCGAAATGTGAATGACTGGAGTAATACTAAATTATACAATAGTTTTTTGTGTATTTTCAGTAGGGAATGTTAAGTTTTTTAAGTTTAAGTTAAGGGGCTGTGTAGGCTGTGTTAAGTTTTTTTTACTTTAAGAGTTTTGTCAACCAGAACAAAGGAAAAATAATTTATTTCTTCAAGTGAGAATCGAACCCACAACCGTCGTTTGTAATCGGTCGCTACTCCGATGGACGACATGAAATAAGCGAACGATAAAAATATTTTATATTTTGCTTACAAAATGTTAGTGTTGGAATTTCCTGGCATTCTGTTTTGCTTTATCATTATACTTCATTAAATGATTATTTTTTAATTACAGAATAAATTAAATGGCGACACAGAAATTGGAATCCAAACGAATACAGCTGGACAACCGTCCAAGAGACAATATGAACAACGAAATATCCTCAACATCTAGCGAAGACAACTCCGATGCTGCAACAAAATTTAATAATTTCTATAGATCCCGATATATAGAAACAACTCAATCGGACAATGAAACTGTGGAGCCGTCGCGGTTAAAAAACAAAAATCATTGTAAATCCATGGGAAATATCCATGAGTATCAGAGCAGGGTTCAAAATTCTATAACCAACGTGGATGTGCGGCTCCATTCTTCTGAAATTAAGAAATTTGAAGCCTTACGTATACCAATAGTTGGTTATGAGGTTATGGAGGAGAGAGCTAGGTTTACAATATATAAGTTGAAGGTTGAAGATGACAAAAGAGATCAATCTTGGCTGGTTTTTCGAAGATATACAGATTTTGTTAGGTTATATAATAGAATTAAAACGGAGCAACCTAATTTACTGCTTCCCTTGCCGGGTAAGAGATGGTTTCGGGACAATTTTGAGCCAGCTTTCTTGGAAGAAAGAGTTAGAGGGCTGCAAGTTTTTGTGAATGCGTTACTAGGGAAGCTTCCTAATCATCCGATAATTAGGGAGTTTTTCTGCTTGGATGATCCACCTCAAGTGTTTAGTTATCAACCGGAAGTCCAAGCGGTTTACGGGGCGTTGGAGGATTCTATAACAACGTTAAAGGTGCAATTGAAACAGAAAGACGCAACTATAATGCATTTACAGAAACGAGTCGCCGTTTTGGAAGATCAAGTCAAGAATTGTCAAACTTGTAGTACAAATAAGTCTATGAATCAATAGTTTTTAAACTATTTCTTGTAATAAGTAAGTATAAATGTATAGATAATTTTTTATATAATGATAATAGTTCAAAAAACAGTCTTTTTGGCTGGATTTTTTTATAATTTAACTCTATATAGGACATGCTCTGCAGTAGAAATGGAAGTCTACAGAAAAATGGCAGCGTTGTATTTTAACATAATATGATATGATTTGTGGTAACTAAAGGACCAAAACTTTGAGCTTAATTATAATAATAAATGTCTTTTTATAAAGAAATATCTTAGCCTGATATTTTAAACGTATTATAAAAAAATATTATGTAGTATTTTTTGAAAATACTACTTTAAGGTATTATTAGTGTTTTGGTGTCTATTTTTAATATTTTAATTTAAAACTAATTAGATTTTATGTGAAAAATTATCAGGATTAAATATGAACGTATAGGTACAAACATATATTTGAAATGAAAATGACTTCTATATTTATAGTATAATTTTTAATTTAACTGTCAGATATTTGAGGATATTTGCAAATATTACAATAATATTCATAAAAAGTAAAAGTTCCTTTTCTTTGCTCTGGTGTCGAGGCAAAGCACAGTGTTTAGGTCCGCCGGCCCCGCCGCTCAGCACGCAAAGCCTCTAATTCAGCGGAAAGTGAGGAATGGAGTGTAACAATAGGTTCCATCTGCCTACCCTGCTGTGTGCGGGATACAGCATGAAACTGATTTATTTATTTTAATAATTTATAAATGTTTTGTACCACAAACATTTTTATATAACAATATGTTTCGATTCAAATTTTTACATCTCAAGGTACAAATAAAGTGATATTAAATGTAAATATTAAATTCATTTTACCATTAAAAAAGTCTTACAATTCTTCTCTATGTACAATTTAATAAAAAAGCAAAAAAAAATTACGTAAATTAATTTATTACTAACATTTATGTCATCACAATGTCTTTTTTATTTTATTTACTTTCATTTAAATATTGTATTCGTGTTAATGATCAATAAAAATACAGCCATATTAAACATATTCCATACAGTGAAACAATTACATATATATTTTAATTATTCTTTATAAAAAATAAAGTTTGTTAAATATTTAATTATTTGTTAAAACAATTTTTGAAATGGATACTAATGTTTTATATATTATGATTCAATAATAATAATGAAAATACTGTTTCTAGAAGATAAGAGTTATAAGTAAAAGAAAAACAAATTTTCAAGAAACTATCCAATCCAATTCCAATTTTAAATTTTTTATTCAAAATTCATAAATGTTAGAATTTCTACTTTTTACTTCATAATAACTAAATTTTTTTTAAAGTATGAAATTGGATTTACAGAACAAAATCTATATTTTAAAGAAACTAATATTTTATATTCAGTTATTTTTTACACAAAAACAAATTTCCCCCGTTATTTTATTAGAATTATTACAGTTAGGTTACAAAACTTTGTGGTTTTTATACAATCGTTACTATATATATATATTGTAATTACTAGATATTAAATCCCGTGTAGACATCTGTCTGTATGTAATATACAGATAAATATAAAAATAAGGTTCTAATTAAAAAGCGGAGAGAACGTAGTGTTTGGTCACTAACTTCTCTGTCGTTATTCATGTACAAAATAATAGGAGTGTTGACTTCATTTTAAATCTCGATACCAATACATTATTAAACTTTAATGTTGTAATAATTCGATTATTATTATTTTTTTTATTTTAGTGTGAAAATAATATTTAAGTGACAGCGTATGACGTCACTCGCGATTAATTTATTTTTTACTACATTATACATTAACGAAATGCTTTTGTTTTTATCGTAGAGTTGTGGAATAGCGTGTGACTATAATGCGTCGGTTATAGGTTCCATTTCCACTTCGGGAGCAATTGTATTTAAAATACACTCTGCGTTTTGTTCTGTTTCTACACAAGCAATATCTCTAAATTAGGCATAAAATTGTAAACGGAGTGTCTCTCAACATTATGCCCTTTTGTCTACCCTGCTATATGCGGCATAAAGGTGTATTACTACTAAATATTAGCGCTTGTTTGTAAGTTTAATTCAATTCTCCAGCGTTACTAAAGAAACTCGATTTATATTTCATGGAACTTATGGATTCTTTTATCTAAAAATAATATTTTTTGCGGTTTACATTTATACAGAGACACATAGGTGTAAACCGCAAGAACTTATATATTATAGTAAATAAAGAAATAACCATAAAGCTAAAGAAGAATTGGCTGTATTATGTCAATATTATTATTATTATTACTATTTTTTATTTGTCTGTATTTATTTCTAAGATTTAAGATAATAGTCAACATTCCTATTAAAATCACTGGGTGCTAACCGTCACGATTATTAATATACGCATTTAATATGTAGAATAGTCAAACCATTTTACATCTATGTTTTTATTCATTAACGTTGTAATATGTCATTTGTACTAGCATTTATTGTATTTGTATGAAATAGGCATTTCTTTTATTTATTTGATTTCTCTTATTTAACTTTTTTTCAGTTTAAAAATACAATTATTTAATTATAATACAAAATGTTCTTTATAAATCTAAAGTCATTAATATATACATCAATGTATAAACATCTCAATTTTTTTTATATTAAAGTGGGAAAAATAAGTAAAACTTAAGTCTGCCTGTATAAGTTTAATTTGTATACGTTAATCTAAATATTTATGTATAATATAAAAAAAAGGTATTTTTCGAGTTACACCACTTTGCGTTATAAGTGATTTCTTACTTTTTTATATGTAATTTTTTTGTTGTATGTATTATATTTATTGAAATACAATTTAATGTAATTCACTGAAGCAATAAGTGCCTTTATTAAAATAATAATAATTATTGTAATAAATGTTTTATTTTTTTTATTTTCCCTGTTTACAATTAAAATTTTGTTTTTTTGCTCTGAAATTTGTGGGTTTTAAATCTATGGCTTCTCGCTACTGACACATATTGTATGAAGAGCTTAGGCCCGTATATACAAAACGCTCTAAACTCTGAGAAGCCGTCGTGGAACAGTGGCACAAGCGTGTGGTTGTAAACGGTTATGGGTTCGATCCCAACACTCATAGGATTGAATTATTATTCATTTCTTCGCTCTGTTAACAAGGCAAGAGCAGAGTTTAGTTCCGCTACCGAAAACGCAATGCCTTAAAAAGTCGGCGGAAAGTGGGGTACGGAGTGTCTTAACACTAGATTCCCTCTGCCTATATTACGATTCCTACTACATCGGGGATATTCTACAGCATTACATTTTTCTCTAACCGCCCCAATTTGAGACATCACGTTATGTGGCGGAACTCAACGCCGCGTTCTTAACAAAGAGGAGAAATTAAAGAATTTAAGTAGTTTCCCAAAAGGAGATTCAAACTCCAAACATAGCTTTCACACTTAGATGCTGTCCGACTGCGGCGATAGATTTTTATAATGTTGATAAAACATTCTAATTAAGAAGAAAGAGGTAAGTGGAAGGATGGATGGAGGAAGTCTATTAAATCTTTTAAATTTAGAAAAATAAAAAAAATATTAATATTTTATAAATTATTTATTAAAAGTATACATATAACACGTTTTTATGAACTATGTATTGCTATATAAGGCAGAATTTATTTAATGGATTTTTTTATTTTTGAGTTAGGAAAAAAAGAATCTCATTCACAGAAGTGGACAGTACGGTCGACGAGTCGTGGCCGCCTTGAAGTTAGGGTTTTTAGAGCGTTTGTGCGTTGTGTTACTGCGTGCGTACTTACAAGGAGGAAAATTAAACAAAAGTAGAAAAAAAACAAAAATAAAATCTACACAGCCATATACTACAACTAACTTCAGAACGGCCACTTCTCGTCGACTGTACTGTATATAACAAGTAGCGACCAACACACGCTTATTTCTATATTTTAGCCAAATTAAACAAAATTATAAAATTGTAGCCTATGTATTATTCTGATGTATATATAAGCTATATTATTGTAAAATCCGTTCCGTAGTTTTTGTGTGAAACAAGCATAAATCCTCACAAATTTTCACATTTATAACATTATTATAAGCAAAAAGAGTGGAGAAACCAGTCTTACGACCGGTTTTCTCCAATACACGAAAAAGAAGAATATTCAAAGTTTATAAGATAACAGTTTTAAATAATTATTTGTATGTAAAATCTTTTGAAATCATTAATACCCTATATACATTTAAATTATTCATACATATGATTAAACAATATACCCTTCTATAAAGTAACTTCAATGTTCTGTAAATTTTCACCAACACACCGGAACTCCCACCACTATGTAACTCTAATTTAGTCCAATTTACACTGCAATGAACCGTTTTAAGCTTTTTTTTTCTCTCTCTCTCTCTCTCTCTGTTTTAATTATCACTTTCCCATAATCACTATCCTTTTCATGCATTCACTTTGGTGTTTCACTTCCTATTGTTTGACTGTTTGTTAACAAATATTATAAGATCTATATTTTCTTTTAAACTATCTAAATATCTCTTTCACTACAATCCTTAATATTTGTAGATTTTCTCGGAATCTTCCAAAACTTCCAACACTATTTAACTCAAATTTAGTTTAAATAATTTTTTTTCCAAATACTCAAGTCTTTTGAACACTGTCCATCATAACCGGGTGAAGATATTTTTTTTCTTCCCAACCTATTCAAAAAGTCTCCACCCAAAATTTCACTGAAACACCATTTTTTATCGAATTTGACGCCTTCCAAAACTTCCAACACTATACTATATCATACATTTTGGTTTTTAACTTCCATAAATTCGACCATACGTTTCGCCGGAAACACTTTGTGCACCCTCTTCCTGTGCGTATAAAGAGAGGCCTTCTGTTTGAAACTTTGTTGACAAATGTCACAAGTTAAAGGTCTTTCCTTAGAATGTATCACTTCGTGTTGTGTCAGAGCTTTTTTATCCTAAAATAAATTATATATATTATTTTAATATAGACACCAGTCGTGGCGCAGAATCACAAAGCGTGACTGTAAAACCGACTGGTTGTGGGTTCGTTTCCCCCTCGAGGAGATGAAATATTTATTTAAATTTATATTTCTATTTCTTCGCTCTGGTGCATATAGCAGGGTAAGCCGAGAACTTAATGTTTAAATTTTCCATTCGCCATGCACCGTCTTTCGAGACATTGCATGTTTAGTGGTGGAATACCACACTGCGCTTTTTCTTGTTACCAGAGCGAGGAAGTAAAAATAATACACTCCTCCGACCGGGGACCGAACCCACAACGTTACGGGGCGCCCTACTCTACCTCGCGTACTTTAACTAATTTCATTTCCCTATTCGGAAACATCGAGTTTTGCCCCTTGATGCAATGTCTCGAAAGATGATGTATGGAGAACGGAATGTCCTAACACTGGGTTCCCTCTACCTACCCCGCTATATGCAGGATACAGCTTGAAAAATAACACACCGTGTTACACCGTTATACATACCGTGAAACCCTTCTTGCACGTTTTACAGACATGGTTTCTGGGTTTCGGTTTCTTCTCGCCGTGTACTCGCATCATGTGTTTCTCTACGTTAGCTCGAGACGCTATTGGCTAGAAAATATTAGTTTTTTTATTTAACTTTTCTTAATAGTGAAATTCGATATGGTCTTCTTTGATTATATTATTTTATTTATATTATCAATTTATAAATATAAAAAAAAATAGAGCGTTTGATTCTGCCAATTTAAGTTAAGTGGACTAAAATTTAGGAAGTCGTAATAAAGTCAATATTGTTTTAAAACTCTTGTTTAAACTAAATAAATTCAGTAATAAATTTAAAAAAAAACATTTGAAGGGCAAGGCAACATATAATTATAGAAATTGCTGAAACAAAACTTTTTTACATAACAAAAAATAAATAAAAAATATATTTTACTTACCTTATTACATACAGGACATTTGTGTGTAGTTTTTCCCAAATGTTGATAGTTAAAATGATCCTGCATACTCTGTTTTGTCGGATAACCCTTATTGCACATTGGACACGGGAACCTGAAAATAAAAAAATATAAATATACGAGACCGTCGCGGTGCAGCGGTACAGTGTCTGGATTTAAGCATGACGGTTGTCGATTCAATTCCCGCTCTGGGAAAAACCTATCCTGCTATATACAGGATACGGCGTGAAGTATCACCTACGAACGACGACTTTAAGTATTTGAATTTTTTATAATTCTCAGCTATCACAAATATTTAATTAAATTAAACGCGACGTACAGGTTCGATGCTCACTCTGGTGAATGAATTATTTTCTATTTTTATAACAAAAAATAACTCACTTAAAGACCTGATCGGATGCATGGGGCCTGGAATACTTGAGATGAGCTTGATACGTGGCAAGATGGCTGAACACCTTGTTACAATCTCTGCACTCGTATTTACTCGTGTTCTGATGTCTTTGTATGTGATACTTGATTTGTATGGATCTGACCATTTTGTGACAGATCGGACATTCCTCTCTCGGCAGTGGACCTTCGTGTAGTCTGGAAAATAGAATAAAAAATATAATGAAGAAGGTAAGAGTTCCACCGTTCAACGTCTATGAACGAAGTGACAGTGAGTCGATGCAGTGGAAGAGCGTAAAGCTGTTAGACCAAAAAAAATATCGAATAGTTAAAATTGTTAATTTGTATATATTTTTATTTCGCAAAACTAACAAATAACAAATTATATTTTCACACACACAATACAAAATATTAATATCATTTAAACTTTTGATCAAAATCACTCTACATAAATTTATAATGTTTGGGATTTCAGACAAAAATATCTTTTATAAACTTATAAAATATAAACAAAAGAATAGAATTATGAGAACAGAATATTTTAAATATTAAATGTAGTAGAATGTGTTTACGTTATTGGTATCTATACGTAACTGCGCCACACGAAGTACAGGTGTGGATAAACATCGTGAAATGAAAAAAAACCCCTACGTCTAAACTGTTGAGGTATCTTGATTAATTTCTTTAGATATGGGTTTAAATTTTTTTACCCTATATGCTGCTCCCGTAAAAGGAGCGCCGACGATTCCACTCCGTATATTTAATAATTTCAGTTTCCGGCTCCACGACGAAGCGCCGCTCAACACGCAATATCTCATAAGCTCCTACCCTGTTATATGCGGGATACAGCGTGAAAAACAATATAACATTTCTTTACCTCATATGCGTTGTCAAAGTGGTTCTATTTACAAATCTCTTTTTACAATGATCACATTGCAAGCCTTCTCTATGAAATCTGTCGACGTGATTCTTGCGCGCTCGGGAATTTCTGTAAAGGTGGAAAAAATCATTCAAAGGCGGAACTCAACGCTGCACTTATCCTTACCGAAGTCTAAATAAAAAAGAAAAATAGTTTCCCGTGTGCCTTTCAGTGAAACTTTAAAAAATATTAACAAAAAATCGTATCCACTACTCACTTGAAGAACATATCGCATTCCAAACATTTGTAGCCAACTATTGTCGTTTTGGACAATAGCTTCCTTAAAGTGGGGGGGTTCTTTTTTTCTTTTATTTCATCTATTTCTGGTTCTTTCTTTTTCTTTCTGCCCTAAAAATTCAAATAAAATAAGGAGAAATTATATATTTTACTAATAAATAATTAAAAAATAAAAATATAAAACACGCTTTTCTACACGAAACGATGAATGCTCTCGGTGCTTTAAATTTTATGAGCGTACTGAAGAGTTACACTACTTAGATATTGTATTGTCATCTAAGCTACGTTTAACTGCAGGGGATACCACTATTACAAGGGGTTCATATTCAAATTCTTGGATTGGTGTTTACCAGATTGAGGCAATGAAAATATAATATAATTTATTCCCCCAAATGGGAATTGAACCCAAAGCCGTCGCTTTCACGGTTATTAACCACAACGGCCATTATATTACTATTATTTAATTTGCCATTTCTTTTTTGGTTTACTAAACAATTACATATAACTTTCGTTAGCATTACATATTTATTGAGGAGTTAATAGCCCAGTCTGCTTTGATAGACAAAGCGCAGCGTTGAATATCAACATTCAACACGCGACATCTACAAAATTAAAAACGGAGAAACGGAGTGTCTTAGGTTTTTTTTAAGGTTCCCTCCTTATTCGAGATACGACGTGGAGCTATGAAAAAAAAATACAAAAACCGACTCAAAATATACCAAAAAAAAAACCAAACCCACACACCTTCACATCATCATCACCAATCTGTATAACAGCGTTGGGCCGCGTCTTCGCCATGTGAGATTTTACATGTAAACTCATCAATTTACTGCTTGTCTCGTATTTATTGCACAGTTTACATACATATCTCCAGTAGTGGCTGTCCGTGTGTTCGTTCAGTTTGTCCTCCGGTATGTATACGTAACAAACTTTGCATGCTAGTTGGCCTGGTTTCTAATAAAAAATAATTTAAAAAATGTTATTTTGAAATGTATAAATTATGCAATTTCTCTTAGCCTAGCTTAGTACGAGGCCTTGTCTTTTAAAAGAATGGATAAGAATCGTAAAATGAAAATAATGCTTCGTTTAAATTGTTGAGGTATCTTGATTGATATTTTTAGGTATGAGTTTGAAATATTTTAAGTTATATGCTGCTCTCGTAAAAGGAGCGCAGTCGCTTCCACCCTGTACATAGATGTTTTATATATAATTCCGCGAAAAGTAGGCAGCGGAGTGTCTTAACACTAGACTTCTTCTGCCTACTCTGATACATGCGGGATAGAGCGTGGTAACTAGTATTAAGAAGAAGCCAAATTCTGGAGATATTGAGTGGAGGAACTTACCACAGCGAGAAAATGAAAATATTAATTACATAATTCCTTCAAGTGGGAATAGAAGGCACAACCTGTCGCGTTTACTGTCACACGATTTTGCCCCTGACAACTGGCCTCAACAATATTTATATATAGGGAGACCTCACACTACCTGGTTGACATGTGTCCAAAAGAACATGAAGAGGCTTGGTCTTAAGATTGAAGCTTGTCAACGAAATACGTGGCCCCACATGATACATGGGTAATATATGGGTCAAGACGAAGGCAAAGAAGAAGGAGAATCAATTCTCTTTCATTTAATTCTATATTTATTTTACTTTATGCATAGAGCTAATATATTTTTTACACTAACCTTTCTATGCATAGCCACAAAATGATCTTCAACTTGCTGTTGCGTGTAAAAACCTATTATACACAATTCACATTTAAACGCCGTACTCGTGTATTGAACTTTTGTTTTTGCTTCTTCTCTAGAAAAAAAAAAATACTTAAAATTAAAACATTAAACATAATGATAAAACCATAGTGATATTTTTATTTATAAATGAAAGTTATAGATATATGTATATTAATATTGATTTGATGATATCTTAGCAGGTGAGGCAGAGGGAACCGAGTGTTAGAACACTCCGTTTACCACTTTCCGCTAAATTTTTCGAGGTATAGCGTGTTGAGTGGCGAAATAGTATTAGTGAAAAAAAAATGAATTCAAACAAATTAATATATATAAAATTTGTTATCTAACGGACAATATATGAAATATATTGTATATATATATTAATTTGTTTACGTACAATATATAAATATCCAATTTAAAGGGCACAGATATTTAGGAAAAAAAATATATATATATACCTAGCCTCGAGCATTTCAGCTTCAGACATGAATACAGTGTTATATCCAGATTTCAAATCATTGTGAGATATTGTATCATTTTTACATTTTTGCGTTATTATAACCGTATCCGGATTTGTTGTTGGGCTGAAAATAAAGAAAAATCACATTTTAAGACTCAATGTTTTATTAGAAAATAAAACTAAATCAGCTTCACGCTGTATCCCGCACACAACAGGGTAGGCAGTGGGAACCTAGTGTTAAGACACACCGTTCCCCACTTTCCGCCGAGTTCTGGAGGCACCGCGCTTTGCCTCGACACCAGAGCGAAGAAATGAAAATATAAATGTAAATGTTTAATTTCCTCGAGTGGGGATCGAACCCACAATCAGTCGATTTTACTCAACGTCTTTGCGTTGCTTCGAGTGGGAAAAGCAGTCATAACCGTCGCCATTTACAGTCTTCGACGGCTTATTATTCTTATTGTATATAAGAAACATAATATTTTTATTTTATAAAAAAAAAAGAAATACTCACTCGATAGTCAATTCCGGTAATTCCCCCTTAACCCCTGTAAAGGGACTGACTATCGCGTCAGTTCCAACCACTATGTGAGACATAACACCAGTCATTGTATTGTCTAACACCATTTCTGGAACTAAAATAAAAAAGAAGTTAATTTTTATAGCAGAGAAGATAGTGTCGGGGCCGCCCAGAGCCGTGGCCACTTTTAAATTAGGTTTTCTGAACTTTTTCGCATTGTACGCTTGCGGTCCGCAAGAAAATAATCAAAATAAAGAAAAATTCCCGCAGCGGCTAAGACGCATTGACCGTACTGTATGTACGAAACCTCAACTGGATACTGTATTGAAACATGAGGCCGAAAAGACCTAAACCACCACACTGGTAAGTTCTGGTGAGACTGTGGGACTACATTAAATGTGTTAAGACTCTGAATGTTGTGTGGAACTCAGTACTATGCTTTTAATTTTAATATGAACATTCTTCCAAATGGGAATCAAACCCAGACTTATTATGTGTGCATTTATGTAAAAAAAATTTAAAAATAAAACTTAATGTGGTGGTTATTGGTTAATATTCCACTTAATATCTACAATTATAACATAATACTCTCATACAGGTAGTTAGACAAAGTAGAGAATAAAGTTAAAGATTTATTTACAAAAAAAAAATGCTGAATGAAAATATAGAATAAGATATTATTTTCTCATTATATGTTAAATGGCAGAAAGATAAAATACATAATAAACACAATCTCACCTTCAATAACCTGATCTTCTATACCCAAACTGATATGATCTCTCAAAGCTCGGCTCACATCGTAGCTTTCATTTTTTATATTTTGCGCTGTTGTCACAGTAATGTACTGAGGATGCCAGTCTTTTTCTAATATAACACTGTCATCAATATTTTGTGTATAATTCGCTATTACTTTATCATAATCCGTTTTTATTACGCATTCTAATGATGATAGTGTTTGCGACATGTATGTATGGTCCATGGTCTGTAAAGAGATTAAATTTTAAAAACTCTTTTATCTAACAGAAAATTAAATTGTAATTTTAAAAATTTTAAAAAATTACAATTTAATTTTCTGTTAGAATGTATGCGTAGATGGTCGAATTGGAGTTGAATAGTCAAAAATATCTGTTTCATGTTTATTTTTCCACAAATAGAAAGATATCCAGAGAGAAATTTTGTTAGCTTTACATGTAATGTGGTCTTTTAATGTGGCCCCTTATTTTGCAAGAGTAGGAATTGAATATCATATCCTGATTGCCCATTGACATATACTTGTTTGATTGGAACTTAACAATAGTCTCTTAGAAACAATAAAGTTTTAAATATAATGCAAATATTTGCATAAAGAATATAATTCACACCTACAAGTATATCTGAACAAAACCGAAAATGAAATTTTTTAATTAGTATTTTACAATAAATTTACATATACCTCTTGAGATTGACTTATAGCCAATACTCTTAAATGTTCTTGTGCATTGTGGACTTGACGTTTAAATCTCGCAAATTTCTTCATTATAGCGAGACACTCCCAACAGACTACTTGATCTAATTCTATTATTGAATCACCAAACTGAAATCAATTAATATATATATGCAGATTTTTAAGTTTTTTTAAATAAGTTAAATTGATTTGTTGAGTAGTTAAAAAATTTAAAAGGCCAGATAAATGTTGCATCAATGTTTAGCCATTGCATATTATTTAGGTATAATTAAATAATTGTGTTGATTATAGAAAATTTTCATATTTTATAATCAATAAAATATTAAACTTTTCTAAAGTAAATTAACTAAAGATATATTTAAAAAACAACATTAATTAAGCAGTTTCTACTATATTCTTCATTTGACATATATTTACTTTTAAAGCAGTTTATTATTCAGCATAAAGTAATTAATTTCATTATATAATAAATTCATAACAGTATCTTTAATTAAACTTACCCGGTCGCCGGCATAATCATACATAATCAATCTAAATATCTGATATATAGAAGTCAATCCATTTATAGACGTAACATTCCTATCAGAGCTTAAACAAGTGCAACATAAAGTCCTGTAGCCTGTGTCCACATCTTGCTCCATTTTAAATTTATAAGGATTTCGCGGGGCAAATTAAATATACAAATTTATTTATTTTTAGCTTCAAATTTACTTTAAAAGTTTCTCTTTTATTAGTTAACTCCAAATAAGGTTAACTTTATATATTATAAGCTTTAATTTGTTCTAATAATATCCAAAGCTAACTGCGAAATTTATAATAGTTAGTTTGTATTGAAGTAATCAAAATTATCACAATATGTTATCAATCATAACAAAAAGTAATACTCCCATGTAAAATAGACGAAATTGTTAGAAGAATATTTTAACGCCACAACGACACCACAAAATGGCTGCTTTACACGATATTGCTGGTTGTAAAATTTTGTATTCTTTTTATGTATATGGTAACATTCTAACTGTCAGATTCTCCCTAGTGATGTATTGTTAAACTGGTAATGTCAGAGAATTTCTGATTCAATTAATTTTATTCCCCGAATATATATAAATAAATAACTACAACTACTAAATACATTTATAAGTGAAATTTGATTTCAATATATATTTGTTTCTTGTCATATTGGTTATAACAGCGCAGTACAATAGGTTAAGAGACTATTTATTTAAATCGATATTTATTAAAGTTGTAACCAATATAAAACAAGCACATCCCTAAAAACTAATATAACAATGGCGTCTCATTGTTTTGTTTTGTTTTTAAATTGAAGCGAAAGGGAAAGTTATAAATTAAACTGATAATAACAATGTATATAACTAGCATACGCTTATTTATTATAACGTATACAAGTAGTATAGCTACGTGATATTATTATTTATAAAGCTGTATATTTTAATATAAGTTTTGTTTCTAATAATAAGAGAAAGTGAATTAATTTAAATTTTATAAAATAAAACTCCAATATTATATGTTCTACCTATAAAAAAACTTATCAACTGGAGTTTATTTTAGTGTAAAACTACATACCTCTGTAATTTATTTCATACTTCAGTGATAAATTCACCTGAAAATTATTTATGATTTTCGAATAAAAATGGAAAATAAAGAGGATATTGTGAACAATCTTTTATGTATGGCTTGTTTGTGTGTTGGTCGATCCATTCTCGAAGTAAGAGATGAAAAATCGAAGAAATACTACTTGGACATCTTAAATGAAATTCCTGTAAGATATATTCAAAATTATAGTCTAAAGTATTGTTTGATATAAAAATAATAAAAATAGTAATAATAAACTTTATTGTAATTGTGGAGCAATGAGACAGCGTTGTAACTGTGATGATTGTGGGTTCAATCCCGCTTCTCCCTGGGGAATTAATTCCATTTTGCTGCTCTTGCAAGAAAATATTATCATTTGAGTCCTTCCACTTAGCATAAATTGTAGAATTGATTTGCTTGATTTGCAGAAAGTGAAGGACCAAATGTCTTGACACTAGGTTCTTCACTTTATATAATTATAATTTTAATATTTTTTATTTTATTGCATTATTTGTTATATAAAGAAGAGTTGGACCATTCTATATAGGCATATTTTTTTCTAATTTATAGCTAAATGACATAAAACTGGTGGTACCTATTATATGTTGGGAGTGCGAAGCAATTCTGCATAAAGTATTAGCTTTTAGAGAACAAGTGAAAGATTCCTATAGGATATTACAAACATATACTGAGGTAAGTTGTATTAATTCTTTTATTTTATAAATCTAAGAGTAGGAAGTAGGAAAAAAGGAATAATTCATTCAATGTTTCATGATAACAATTAGATGAAAAAAAAATTGGACTCTCCTTTCTGTATTAGGTGCATATATATAAGATATATATTGAGATTAGCATTAACTGGATGTCTGTATTGTTATCGTTGCCAGAAAAAAAAAACTATTTCATTTTGGATTTTGAAAAGAGTGCAAAACAGAACCAATTATATTTATATTTTATTTTATAACTTCCACCATGGAAACTACAGCAGACTAGACATAGGGAACCTGGTGTTAAGGTACTATATAGTTTCGAGTGGTGGAACTCAACAATGCTCAGAAGGGCCTCAATTTGTATTGTATTTATGGTGTTTCTATTACAAAGATAAGTGAGTGGTATAATGTAGGTCCTTTTTTCCCTTATTTTTTTAGTGTAAATAATTACTTTTACAGAATTTAAATGAGTGCTTGTTAAGTGATGTATCAAGGAGCCCTAGATTGAAAGTGCATACAAATAAACCAATATCTATAATAGCTGATAATTTAAATCATATAAAATTTGAAAAAAATGGTAAGTATTTTTGTATTTATTGGTATGACTTAACTCTTTGCTTTGTTTTAGCATGCGATGTCTTAGTAATCTTGATTGTTTGTTTTATTATATTTTAGGTTCATATGCACTCCTTCTTTTAAAAATAAGTTTTTAAAAGTAAAATAATATTCTCTTTTATCTTCTAGATGCATTGTATTTAAGTTTTTATAAAAAAAAATTATAATTATACACACTTCAAAAACGTTTGATTTTATCAAATCTACTAAAATCGAATAGATCATGAGATTCATACATATTCATCAGTAATTGTATGGAAGTGGTAAAATGGGTTACATTAAAAGAATTAACATGATTTTCTATAGCCTATATAGTCCTCATATTTGGGCTTTCTAAACAAAAATAATTTTTAAATTTGATTTATTAGATCCTGATATAAGTGTTTTCATTCAACCAAAGTTTCTTTGAATGAGTTTCATTCACTATTATATTTTTCGCGAGTTGCAGATAGAACAATTGTAAGTTGTAATTTGTATCTTTCAAATCCTACTTCAGATTTAGCTAAATTGTTATATAGTATAGTTAAACTTAATGCAAGCAAACGTAAATAATATGAAAATGTTAATCTAACATAATTTTAAAAAATATTTCTAATACTAACCAGAGCAACATAGTCACCTAAGTGACTCAGCTTTTAAAATAAGAATAAAAAATATAGTAGGCGCTAGGTGGAAAACGGAGTAACTGGACAGTAATTGCTCTTTGCTTAGTCTAAAAAAATATGTAAATAAATGAAATATCGATATTATCGATATCGATTATTGCTTATAATTATATTTTCTTGTTACAGATAATAATAAATCAGCAAATCTAAATAATAGTAATGCTGATTTATCAGATGGTGAACCAAACGAAGACATACAAACAGTTATATGTGATGTTAAAAGATACAAAAGAAAGAAAAAGGTAAACTTTTATTATTTTTCAGGCAATCATGGAATAGCGGAATATAAAGCTGGACTTTGTATTACCACAGAATTCCTAAAAATAAGAGCCTAAGTGTAGTGACACACTAACGGCAAACTCACGGCCCACTCGCGGCTTCGCCCTAATATCACCTTATTATACTACATTTGCTTACCACCATCGCGTTTACAGTCAATCAGATTGTAAACGCGATAGTTGTGGGTTCAATTTGCAACTGGGAGAATTAATTATTTTCATCTCCCCTACTGTCGCAAGACGTAGCGCGGTGTTAAGTTGGTTATTCTGCTTTGCGGGAAAAAACGTGAAGCTGTTATTTTGTAATATTTTTATTATAGAGTATACATAAAATGAGGAAAATTTCTCGACAAGACAAAGATCCAGTTGATATAACAAATGAAAAAGGAAACTTGCGAAATATCAAAATAGAAGAGAAAACTTTAGAAAACATGTTGAATCAAACAAACGATTCAAGAATAGATTTAAGAAAAAAAGATGAGGTAGGTTGATATAATAGTATAAATGTTGACACACTTAAAATCATAAATATATATATTGAACTTTCATATAAAAAAAGAAAGGTTAGCCAATCCATAAATGGGAGAACATAGTTTCTTTAGTTAAGGTTAAGAACATTCAATTCAATCAAAATGGGTTAATCCATTTGGGAGCTACAATGCCACTGACAGACATGTATAACCTATTCACAGCCATGTCAACAACAGCAACATCTCTGATTTTATCAGGTGTTTCTTCCCATTGTTTGCTGTTTATATAGGAATTTGGAGCTCTCCTTTCTCAGTGCTCCCCTCTAACACTCCCTAATCTACCTACATGTAAAATTTCAATAAATAAAAATTAATAAATTAAGATATATAAGATACATATAAGATATTTAATGAATAAAAATAAATAAAAAAAATTACTCGTTTGAAAATATGAGTAAATCTACATTATCAGAAGGATTTCTTTTTGTGTTCTCTACTATATAGGAAAGGAAGTGATTGGGCATTGGGCAACATATAAAGTAAAATATTTCAAACCCATACCTAAAAAACAAAAACAAAAAAAAATCATGTTTAAAACATACCAGAACGAGAAAGGGATATGACTCGTTCTATTTTAAGAATTTATCTATTTTCTATAATAAATGTAAACAACTCGACCCGACTCGAATTCGTGTGCGATGTTGTCGCTTTGTGTGTGTGTGATCATTGATAACAAATGGCGTTTTATTTTACAACGATAATTTTATTATTTATTTTGTTTGATAAAATCACTTCGCACACGCAATATCTCTGTCGTTTTAATTGTATTAAGATTTAATAGAGTAGTTGAAACTGCTTTCATTTAAAGTGATGAAAATAAAAACACTCTGTATAAAATAAAATTTAAACAGAAAATCAAATTTCTATCAATAGATAAAAAAAATATATTGCATGTTATAAAATCTTTATTATTTATATGATGTTTTTATGGTTCTATTTTTATCAGATTATTCTTAATCAAACGAATACGGATATGAAAATTGAGTTAAATAACGCAGCTATAGAAATGGATGATATTAAATCTGAATGTGATGATAAAGGTAAATATATTTTCACGCTGTGTCCCGCATATAGTACCATGGTCAGAGAGTACTGATGTGTTGAAATACTCTGTTCCCCACTTATTTATTGAGAAAACCGTCAATTCTATTGCATAAAGACTAATTTCCAGTGTGTCAACGTTTTATCGATTTTTTTTATGAATTTCTCGTTTGGTGCTACAATGACGTATTGCACCTTGCGAAAATATTACAGGAGACGCAATCTAAGTTTGAAAATAATCTCTCTACATCCATTCACATATTTAAATATTTTTTTAAAATAATTGTTGCATCACTGAGCTTAATCTTGGCGCAGGGGCACAAAGTGTGCACAGTAAAACCGACTGGTTGTGGGTTCAATCCTCACTCGAGGAATATTTACTTAAATTTACATTTCCATGTCTTCGCTCTGGTGTCGAGGCAAAGCGCGGCGTTGAGTTCTGCCACTGAACACGCAATTCCTCCAGAATTCGGCAGAAAGTGGCGAACTGAGTGTCTTAATACTAGGTTCCCTCTGCCTACGCTGCTGAAGCTGTGAAGCTGATTTATGTATTTTATCAAATAAGCGATATATGGTTAAATTCCGTTACTAAACACCCAAATCACAATGTCTTTGTAATTGACGTTTCTATTTTTTTTAGAAGATAATTTAGACAATTCTGCTTCCGAATCGGATATAAGAGATATAGATACGGAAATACAATCTTTTTTGGATAATGTAAAGAATACAGATAAAAGTAGAAGTAAAAGTAAGAAGAAATGTCATACGGTAAGTTTTTTTATTATATACAATATAAGTATATGTGTGATATAGGTTCGTAGTGTAGAGCGCTTTTAGATATATACAAGGGATTCAAGTTCATATACCGATAGGTAAAAATTTTGCATTTATCTTTTATTCTTTTAAAATTGATAATATTCGGTCTGTACCTTTACATTCTTAACTTAATTGTTTATTTTGCAAAAATTTAAATAATCTCGTTAAAAGTGAGATGTGCAGACATTGTGTTGTAAAAAAAAGTTTTTAAAAATCGTCTTATTTATAAAAATACAGGAAACGAAAACAAAAAATATAACAATAGATCTCTCCTACGAGGAAATGCAAGCGGAGAGAACGAAAATGTCGGAAAAAGTCAATTTTTTAAATGCCAAATATAAATGTGAAAGTTGTTTAATTGTGTTCAATACTGAAGTGTCCATGAAAGCTCATAGGAGCAAGAAACATGAGGTAAGTTTCTTGACTGACACAGCTGACATAACTGATGTAGCTGACTGACCAAAACTGATATTTGATGTTTAAACACTCGGCAGGTAGGTGTGAATGTTTTTGACCACTAGTGGAATAATGTTTTATGCGGGTATTTCAAAAATAAAAAAAATCGTGTCAGTAAAAGTTGTGCTATAAGTTTGGTGACTGAAACAACTGAAATTTTCGGATTTGTAAATTCTATTTTTTTTTGACTGACAGTGAATGAATGATTAAAATTATTTATTTATTGAAATAAACTTCTAATTAATATAATGTATTTTGATTTTGTATGAATGATCACAAAATTCAGTTTCGTTATATTGAGTGGAAATACAGTCAGATATCTGTCCTGCTCACTGCTGCACGACGACGTCATATTTTTAAAAATTATAGTTAAATTTTATAACCTTTGTTTGACTAGTTTCGTGGGCCATAGGGGTACAAGCAAGCAGCTGTAAACGCGACTGGTTTTGGGTTCGATTCCTTCATTCTGGTAACGAGGCAAAGTGCATTTTTGGGTTTCATGCGAATGGAGTGTTTTATCACTAGAATCTTGGGCGCCCTGCCTAACCTGCTATGTGCGGGCTACAGCGTGAAGCTAAAAAAGTATGCTATATTTAGCTTTTGTTTAATTTTACAGGTGAAAGGCGATTTTATATGTTCAATATGTAAAACAATTATGTCATCGGTAGAAGCTTTCACAACGCATTACAAAAGACATATGAGAAGGTAACTTATATAATATATATATTTTATTAAATACTAGTGACCCGTTTTTTTTATCAGCTTCACGCTAGATCCCGCACACAGCTGGCAGAGGCAACCTAGTGTTAAGACACTCCGTTCCCCACTCTCTGCCGAATTCTGGAGGCATTGCGTGTTTAGTGGCAGAACTCAACGCCGCGCTTTGCCTCGACACCAGAGCGAAGAAATTGAAATAAATATTTCTACTCCTCGAGTGGGGATCGAATCCACAACCAGTTTTTACAGTCACACTTTGTGCCATTGCGCCACGACTGGCCTCACTGTTGTTTTAATAAGACTATTTCAGAGACAGAGTACCCTCTCCTCTACCCACCTAGTGTTGCTATAAATGCCACTAGGACTAACAGCATTAACCCTAAGTTCGTAAAAAAAAATAATAAAAATATCATCTTGAAGACGTTATCCATACATTGAATTGAATGTTTATATGTAATTTTGTCGAACAAAATACCTTATATTGACAACAAACACTAAATGTTAAAAAAGATGGCCAAAATATAATAGTGAAACTACGTTTAAGTCAATTTTGAGATAACTCTGACTAAATGACTAACAGACAAAAATACATTTTCTCATACATCCTCCATGTGACATCTTTCAGTTACAAATTTATTATATGTATAGATATAATGTTATCTATGAATTATGAAAATTCCATATACAAACTGACTTCACATATCTTTGCTAACAAACCTGAAAATTTTGTTTGGTTAAACGCGTTGATCTCAGGAACTACTGGCTGTAATTGAAAAATCTGTTTTTTTTTGTATAGTCCATTTATCGAGGAACCGTACGACTGGCCTCAATAATGAATTAGTACAGATGTTTTATTTATTTTAAATTATTCTAGAATTTTATCCATTTGATAATAATTTGTTCTTAGGTATGAATGTTCTGTTTGTGGAAAAAGAACCCCTGACCTGAAGACAATACAGCAACATATGTACACGAAACACAATAACGATAAAACATTAAAGAAATATCAGTGTAATGTATGCGGGAAAATATCTAAGTGAGTTTCATTAGTGACTTAAGTCTCCGCTTTTTTTCTATGTATTTTGTGTCCTGTGGTAGAAGTGTTAAGTTGTGTTTTGTATCATTATGTTAGTTATATATCTATTTTTTTTAAGAAATATAACTAATATAATTCATAAGATTGTAGATGAGGCCAATGGTGGCGCAAGTGCAGGGAGCAGGTTGTGGGTTGGATTCCCACTCGTGTAAATGAACTATTTAATATTTTCATTGGTTCGCTCTGGCAACGAGGTTAAGCGCGGCGTCGAGTTTCATCACTCAACTCGGAAACAAAAGTCGAATTTGCCGGAAAGTGGGGAACAGATGTGTTAATTGGAAAAGGAATGTCTTAATACTAGGTTCCCAGGTTCCCCCTGCCTAGCCTGCTCCATGCCAGGAAGCTAAAAAAATCAAATCAAGAATAACAGATATAGATTTATAATATGTATTTTATGTTTTTGACTCAAGTGACTATTTCTCCGTTCTCCGCAGGTCGCTGGACACTCACCGCTACCACCGCGACACTCACCGGGCGCGCGTGGAGTGTTCGCAGTGCGACAAGACCTTCAGCCACAGAGCTGGACTTATGAATCATAGATTGTAAGTATTATTTATATTTTATACTAGTTTTTATCTGCGGTATCGTCCGCTTCAACTAATATTTTTTTAGCTGAATGCTATATCCTGTATATAGCAGCGTGGGCAGTGGGAACCCATATTGAGTGGCGGAGCTGAAGACCACGCTTTGCTTTGCTGCTAGATTGAGCAAATAAAAATATTAAATATTTCATTCCACCGAATGGGAACCCACAACCGTCACGCTTACATTCACACGCTTGTGCCACTGCGCCATGACGACCGTAGTTTGAAACGATAAATATTATTATATATATTTCTTTTTTATTATAATGTAAATATTATTATTTAATATAATTTAAACAAGTATTTTTTATGTTTTCTAGAGCAGTACACGAGTCCCAAAATGAATTTCCTTGTACAGTGTGCAACAAAGTGTTCAGGTGGAAGACTAGTTTGAAACGACATTTAGAAAAACATGACAACGAGGTTGGTTCTACTGTCTATAATATTATTGAAGTCGCAGGTACAAATACATTGGGGAAAGACAATTTTTTTTTAATTAAAATTCTTAATAATACAATCAAGTGAATGAAAAATAAATATTTCGAGGAACGAGGCAAAGCGCGGCGTTGAGTTGTGTCACTCAAAACGCCTCCATAATTCGCCTCCTCTCTATCTAAGTATTACACACTAGTGTTCCCCTCTTTCACCCAGTTGGTGAGTTTGGCGGAAATTAACGCCGCGCTTTGAGTTGCCTCACAAAACATTAAAATATTCATTACTTTCAGAGTAAAGGCACAAATTCAACTAACAGAGCGTTTTGTATATCCTGCGGCATTGGATTTTCGTCTGTATGTTCGTATCAACGACATCTAAGGAACAGCTTGAAACATGTCACTCATGATCAGTTGAAGTGAGAAGTTTTTGTTCTTTTTTTTTTGAGATTTTAATTTGGATGTTTTAGATGTTTTGGTTTTTTATATGTTTTGTAGTTATTTTATTTTTTTGGATATTTTGTTCAATTGTATAGCAAAATTGGTGTCACATGACTATTAGTCTTCATTTTTGTTAGTGATGTTCTTATTGTCAACTGTAACCAAGACATGCACATAAATAAATTAATAATAAATATTAACAGAAATGTATGTAAAGAATAACGATTAAAACTATTTGTATTGACTGACAACATTTTTTAAATGATGTAGTAGGTAGTTCAATATCAGTACTTAACATTACATTATTTCATATTGTATAAATAACGTGCGTCAGTAATGGGTTCATTTCCCATTAAGTTCCTGACTGTGCCGTGTGTGCACACCCACCATGTCGACAACTACGCTATTTTTTTCAGCTTGACGCTGTATTCCACGTATAACGGAGTAGGCAGAGGATGCCTAGTGTTAATACACTAAGTTAAGTGATGGAACTCAACACCGCACTTTGCCTCGACACCTGAGCTAATAAATTGAAATATAAAACATTTCATTTCAACGAGTGGGAATCGAACCCACACTAGCCTCACGCTATAACACAATATTATTTTCAGATTCATCTGCGACCACTGCAACCAACGGTTCGCAGATAAAACGAAGCTACGCGACCATATAGAGGAGAAACATTTACACAGGACTTTCCAATGTCCCATATGTAATAAGGTAAAATATTATAAACTAGTTGTTGCCCGCGGTCTCACCTTTGTTATTCGTATGAAAAAAAACTCCAAATCTCTATTTTGCGCTTCTTGAGGACAACGATTACGAATTTCGTTTAATTTTTATGGTTTTTTAAATTTTTTATCGATTTTTCCTATTACTTAAACCCTGTTCTGGCTTCACGCTGTATCCCGCATATAGCAGAACAGGCAGAGGGAACCTTTTTATAAGACACTTCATTTTCTACACCGCAAAACTATCGGGACTTTGATCAGAGCGAGGAAATGGAAACAATTCAATCTCCCGAGTGGGAATCGAACTCACAAACTATTTCAATTGCGCTTTTACAATTATTATTTACAAACACTTACAGTGATTTTCCATTTATCTATTAATAATAATATATTTTAGCCGTCCAAAAACCGTGTGGGACTAGAACAGCACATACGCGCAGTGCACAAAGGGAGGCCGAACAACAGAATGTGTCATCACTGCGGGAAGGGATTTCCGGTATGGAAGAAAAAAAAACATATTTATAATACTATACTACTAATATATACGCATATAGCAGGGTAGGTAGAGGAGAGTTGGGAACCTAGTGTCACGATACTCAGTTCTCATTAAGATACTTCCCGTTTCTCCGTCCTTCTCTGCCGAATTTTAAGGTAACCTGCTACTACTACTACTACTGACTGGATATATGAATGAATCATATGTCATTTGGGATCGCATGCGCCTCTCTTTGCTTACAGCCTGTAGATTTTGAAAATGTATATGTTATTTAATTTTTATAATATTTTTAACGTACCTTTAACATATTCAGAAGTCAATAATGCTGATACGTTTGTAGAACTGATTCTCGGATTTTGTGTAAATTGGAGGAATATCTTGACACTATGTTCTCACAGCCTACCCTATAAAATAAAATCCATACATGTTACAGAACGGTCTCAAACTTCAAAAAGGCTTCATGGCAGCCACGACTCGTCAACCTTACTATATATATTTAATGAATTATTATAATTTCAGACTAAAGTCCAGCTCGAGTCGCACATACGCACGCACACCGGCGAGCGGCCCTTCATGTGCGAGTTCTGCCCCACTACGTTCTCGCAACAGTCCAACCTGTACAAGCATCATAGGCAGGTGAGTGAGTGAGTGAGTGAGTGAGTGAGTGAGTGAGTGAGTGAGTGAGTGAGTG